>VXBB01012340.1:1207455-1289179 GCA_013399915.1 Illadopsis cleaveri
CTCGGGTGGTTGCGGGCCGGCTCAGGGCGGCTACCCTCCCCCTCCGGGCCAGGCGGCCAAGCGGGCCCGGGGGTGCCGACTCCCGGAGGGGCCACGGGCCGGGCCGGGCCGGGCGGCCCCCTCCGAGTGGGCCCCGGCAAGGCCGGCTGCTCTCCTCCCCGGGCCGGGTGGCCCGCACTGCGGAGGAACATATCTTTGGTGAAAAAATATACCAGGAATTCGTTCCTAACAATCACTACTAAAGTTACACCTCTGTCTCAAGCATGGGACATCAGCCAAACTTCACACAGATATAAAGATATAAAGACACAAGTTTGTTTTTCACTGGCAATTTTTTTTATGGTTTGATTAAAAAATGTTTTGTTCTCCAAAAATATGAGGCATTAAAACAGGTATGTTGCAAACAATTTTTAGTTTAGTCTACAGGCTTTGATAAAGACTTCCATAACCTCTTATTCTTATTTTTTTAAAGGCTAAACCACACAAACACTTGCTAAATATTTTACATCAAAATCTGCCAGTAGCTCAGGATTTCAGTTTTTCTCTTATTCTTTACATCTGTAACATTTTGTAACATCTTGGATTGATTTCTAGTTGCATAGTGCAGCATATTTCAAATGAGGCTTTTCCTGAATTGTTTTAGAAATATTATTTGCTAATCATGATAACATGAATAATGCCACCACAATTGTGCACCTTGGTATTAAAAATTGAAGACAAGGAATGTCAACTCAAAGAGCATGTGTATTATTGCTCTCATGTCATGTAATTCGATCTACTGAAAACAATTATATGCTGCTCTAAAGTGTAATCAAGAATGGTGCAATTCAGTCAGGCAATGCTCTCCTCAGGCAGATTCCATCCATAATATCCTACCACTTATAAAAAAAGAAATCTTTCCAAACTGTTACTAATTGCTGTACACTTTGAGCCCTTTTGAAAGCTATATAAGAGAGTGCCAGGCTAAAATTACTTAGTCTTCATTTGTCATGATAATTAAATGGTAGAACATTGCTTTAAATTTGCCTCATCTTAGGTGCACATTGTATAATGATAATATATCCTGATAGGCAATATTCTTCATGCAATCAACTTGCTATTTCAATGATTATTTGATTGAAAAATATGAAGATATATCTTCATAATGATATTATGCAATGAAATCAAATGGCATTAGTTTTAGGTGAAGCATGTGAAGGAATGAAAATCAGGTAGTAATTTCTTTTTGTAACTAGTGAGTTTAGTTCATGGGAAATATTTTACAGAAAATGGCTCTATCTTGATGAACATGGGCTTGCAAGTGATCTGAGGATCAAGTTTTAGAATTATTCCATGTACTGAAAATAAATATCCACCTTTTTATGAGTATTTCATTGTGAGTAGTGAGGGTAAAAATACTTTGACTCAATGCTGCAATTAATTGTGTAAGAAGCCCTTGCTAGGCAAAAATTTATTTTTCTTAGTCCCCTATTTTTATACAGACAAGTCTTTTTACTGTTGTCTGATCATCACTAATGTTAACTGATGTTTGGATTTGGTTTTTTTTGTTGTTGTTTAAAACTTGAATTTTTCATAAGGAACCATGTCAATGGATTTGTTAACAGTTAATTACAAGCATTTAACAGTTAACTACAAGCATTTAAACAAACCAAACCCCTTTATCTTTTACCTATTTGAAATGCACCTGTGTCTTATACCAGAAAACTCTCTGAAGTTAGTGTTTTTCTGATTTACTTGGTCTAAGTGCTATAAAGAAAAGGAAAAGGGGTATGGATCTCAGCTTATTTCTCAGACATTACATAGTTTTATTTTTAATATCTAACAAATTCAAAATCGAGGTTATGACTGGATAGTCACTTTTTGCATATTCCCTGCATGTGCTGGTTGCATGTATTGCATACATAACATGCAAAGATATGATTATATCCTGTATAGTCACCAAGAATAGTATGCATGCATGTGCCTATATAGGAATAGTTAAGTACAGATCCATATACAAATATATATATGTACATATGTACAGACACTCATACCTTTGCTTTGTAGGACAGGACTGACCACTTCGACTTTCATTGGGAGGTCAGGCAAACATCTTGGCATGTCAACAAATGTCTGCAAATCAAAACCAAGCAATTCAAAATCAATTCATGCTTTAACCTTACATTCAATTATGCCATTTCATTTAATCTTCTCTAGTGAAACTATCATCCTTACAAAAATAAGTTTTTATACCACGGAATGTGTTAAGATACTGTGTATAAGGACATGTACTGCCCTGAACAGTACCAGGATGTTACTACCACCAGCCTAAAGGAAGCAATTCTTTCTAAATAAAAAAGCTGTTCTGTTATTCCTTGGCTGACCATACACAGTTTGAAACACATCTTGGAACGAATATATTGCTGGAGGGAAGGAGAACCATTTAATAATTAAAATATATATTAGCAAAGCATCTCTGTGTTTTATGTTCATAGAAAGTCCGAGGGTCAGACTAAAGAGTGTTTAGATTTTGAAAAAATGACAGCATGCTGACACTTGGATGCTCCTAATATAAGGGTTTTCACTTGTACTTACACTGTAATAAATCACCTTCCCCATTAAAAACAAATCCTTAGAACTGCCACACCTGTAAATTCACTTTAGGCAGTAAAATCAAATCATTTATCTTCCCACATAGATAAAAAATCCAATTATACCAATTGGACCAATCACACTGTGGTGCCACATTAAAAATGCTGCAATTTCACCTTGGATCATCACAAGTGTGATGATATTAAGGATGCCAGGAAGCAACAAGGAGATACTAAATGACAACCATTGGAAGCACACCACCTACACTGAAATTACAAGGTATATTTTGACTTTATGTTTATTTAATCTTCTCATTATCACTGTGGCCTGCCCTTATTTAAAATTATTCTTTCTCCTGTTTTTCTTTTCTTGGGTGGATAAATAACTCTATTATAAGGTATGCAAGGAGGATTCTTAAGGTTCTTCTGTGCTCATCCTCTAAGGTACCACCGTGTTTTCCCCCTAGGAAAAAAATAATCTCTGAAAGAATTATGAAATGACTTTTGCCTTTTCCACATGCATAACTGGATTAATTTCTAACCTTAGGTCTTTGAAAATTAGCTATAAAATACACATTGTTTTCTGAAATTGGAACTACATTATGAAATACAAGCATGTAAGTACTAATAGTGGAAAATCAGTATATATATGCTAGTTTTCATGTATTTATAGACTTCAGGAAAGTTAGACTGATTTCTTTGGACAGTATTCTGTATACTCAGTGTTTGGATTTACGTCACATATGTAAACATCGCAATATGCAATATTTCATATTTCAGTTTTATCTTTTACTAATGTGATTTTAAACCAAGTAGCTTTCCCTTATCACGTGCCTAGAAATCTTGGAAATTCTTCACTTTCAATTCTGCACTTGCACTCTGGAAAATGGAATGAAAAGTTATCCTTTGGCCTGCTGACATCCAGTCCCCTGTGATTTCAGACAACCATGCCCTACATCATCTTTCTTCAGTGGATTAAAAGTGAAATTTTGGCCTCAGTTTGTTTTCCAAAACTCCACTCTTCAGTAGGTTAGAGATTTAGACATGGATACTTTCTGTCTGATTATTTTTCTCCAAAACTCTACTCTTCACTAGGTTAGAGATTTAGACATGGATACTTTCTGTCTGATTATTTTTCTCCCAACATCCTTTTATTTCAAGTAAGTCCTTTTGATGTATATACAATTCTGATTGCCTTGGTTTGTTTCTTTTGATTATTTTAGCCTCTTTTTGTATAGTAATCTCTCCATGTCTCCTCTGAGTCTAAGTAGCTTATATCTATTGCTGTAATTAAATTTTTCTCATGAATGAAGGACACTCTAGTGCTTTGCAGAATATTTTTTGTGCATTGTCACTAAAGCTTTGGATGATGGGGTTATACTTCCTTTGCTCTGTTCATTACATAGTTTCTTGTGTGGCTACATGACATTGTCTGCTGTTATCTGATGAGACTGTCTCCTGTCATCTCCACTAAACTTATATTTTAGACACCAGCCATACTCCTATGACCCTGTGCTTTGCACAGTCATTTTAGCATATCCTAATGCACCTTGTTATTTTCTGGAATGAGAAGTTAAAATGCATTTTGCTAGGACATTAGCCTAGGTGTTAAGACATGTCAGTCCTTCTTCCAGGGTGTTTATGCATTTTAGCTGTATCTTCCACTGTGCTTTTGAAGCACATGGTATCTGTTAAATTCTGCAGAGAGCCATATGAGATGACATTTCCATTGCACTTCCAGTCAATAAGACATGTCAGAGACCATGACTGGGATTGTGGACTATAACCAACCAATCAGGTTGTTTTACACTGCCAGCTCTAGGGTACTTCTGAGGGGCTACTCAGAAACAGGAAACATTAATATTGGTGAATAAAGCACATAGTGCTTTTAGGGGTCTCCAGAAACAGATAGTGAATGACCCCTGTTTAAAGAGTTTCAGATTTCAAACTATGTGCCTCTATTCTGCTTAATCTTCACTGTGGATATTTTGACATCTGTTTTGGATTTCTGCCTTACAGTTCTATGTCTCAGCTCTTGATTCTCAAGAGACTGAAGACCCTCCTGTACATAAAAAAGTGGTTATGGAGATAAATTAATTCCTGGCTAGGTAATACTTAAAAATGGTAAAAGATGTAGAAAACCCTCTAGAGTCAAAAGAAAATAGGAAGCATTTTCTTGTTCCTCTCCCTGTTGTTTCTGAACTTTAAGTCTGTCAGGCATTTTCCCAGCAGTATGTTTGGATCTCCATTTCCCATCTACTTTAGGCAAAGTGAGGATAATTTTGATTTGTGTTTAATGGCTCATTGCTTACTAATCTGAATACTCATCTGACATTTTATTTTTAATGGTAACTTAGCACAGTTGCAAAGAAGTTAGGGAAGAGTAAAGAGTCTATTTGGGCCCCACTCCTAGTACAAGTAGGAGGTAAATTCTTCATGTGTTTTTCAGTATGCCTGAAAACACACCATCAGGTTTATTCTCAACAACTGGTGAGATTCTTTTCTCATGACAAGTTAAGAAATTGCCTTGTAATGCAGTAAGAATGTTGCCTCTTGATATTCAATCTCAAATATCAGCACAGACCCCTCTTCAATGAAAATCATGTAATCATGAAATAAAGTCAGTATTTTAATGCTGTGCTGATACACAGCACTACACAGAATCTGTACAATACTGAGACCTGTTGCTCTATGTAGTGCTTTACAAACTTCAAATTCAAGAGCCAATCACAGCCAAGTTGGTGTTGTTTGGTATATCCCTAGGAATATAATTTAGCTATCATTTAGCATGTGATATTAGTATTATTAAATATGCAGATATATTAATAATTCACTGCATCATTTAGTTGGATGTTTAAAAAAAGATTTTATGAATCTATTATTTAAATGAGATAAAGGATTATGTGGTTCTTTATGCAGAAAATATATCTCATCTCTCTTACTTTATTATCTCATTTGGTTTTAGATGAAGGATGTCAGATTGCATAATGAGGGAACGAGATCTCATTTTCACCAAGGCTGCTCAAATTTAATGCAAGAGTTTCAAGCTCCACTGTTCTTCTAAGTAATAAGACTCTGTATGTCATACCTTTTTGCTTGTGAAATGTGGAGCAGTGCATTGTGAAGCTTCTATTTCCAAGGTGCTCAACTGCCTGTGGTATTATTAATTGAAAAGACTATAGTAAATAATGGCTTCCTGGGTTATAGTTTCTTCTTCTTTTTAATATGCATGGGATTGTTTCTTCAGAGCTTTTGGGAGAGAGAAAACTGTGTGGTCAAAGAATATCTAGCAATGATGCATCAGTGATATTCTCCTACGTAAAAATGTGCTATTCTATTACTTTCTAAAAACCTAACTTCAGGTTAAGATGGATTCCAGAGGTAAGACAGAGTCCAAACGATTTTTAATGTATTACTTGATTTAAGTTTCTGTACACTACCTGACTCTGGTGATCATCTTCCATTAGAATTGTCATCCTTGGGTTCTTCAGGCTTTTTCTTGGAGCACCTAACTGTTTTTGTTGGCAAGCATGTGTGGCTTGCTTTGAAATGCTCAGACTGTGTCTGATGATTCATAAACCAATGATGGCTAGGTTCATTTGAGTGTTTAAGTCTAATGAAATGATTGAAATTATTTAAGTCTAATGAACCATAAGCCCATCAGCTAAAATCTGGAATAGTGCCAAGACGGAGGTTCTGATTTTCTTGCTTTACTTGCTGGGTCAGGGCTGACAAGGTCAAACCTCACATGCACAGCTAAGTGAAAATTAAAATAAGTGCTGTTTACAATAATTTCTGGTGACATGTTAAAGAATTTTAAACTGCCCTAGGAACATGAAGCCAGATATTTAAAGGCTATTCAGGCACAATTCATGGAATTTTAATTGGTTTAACAGTCACAGTGGGTCATAGACATAGAAAAATGATTTCTGAAATGCAAGATCAGTAGAACAGCACATATTTAACACTTATGGGAAAGTCAGTCTTTCATATCTATTCCTTCTCCCAACATGAGGTTGAAGAAAATCCAGCTAGGGTTTCCACAGGCATCATGGAATTTTTGGGACCCTCAGGAAGCAGATAATACGCAGAACTCTGGTGCTGTTCAGGACTAATGTGAGAGCAGAATTGCTGGGAGGCTGAGTTCACAGGATAAATAGAGGTTCATCCAGAAATTATAATTTGTTGCTTAACAGAGAAATTGGCTGGGTTTGGTCCAAGAAATCAGCAGAAATTATTCCTTAATTTTTCACTGTGATTTAGGGTGTTGTGAATATTCAGGTGTCTGACCATACACAGTGAAGCATGAAATTCCTACATTAACTTATTTTGCTGATTGCAGAAAACATTTCATTTCTTATCTTTGAGTAGGTTTGAGAGTTCTTCACATTTATTCTCTCAATTTATCATTTTGACTTTTGCATTGCCATTTTCACATGTTTTAAGGTGAAGATACCAAGAAACAGCAACTTGTCCTGACTAGGGCACTGCTCACTTTGTAAACAAAATTGGGCCACTGGCCTCCTCTTCAGGAAATCGAGTCCAAGACCTAGAGTCAGATCTCCAGAGAAGATTATGTGTAAAAATTAATACTAGGCTTTAAATCTGAATTTTCGAAAACTAGGAAACAAATTATTAGTTCAGATGGCAATCAAACAAGATATAAATAATCTAAAAGCTTATCATCAGAGCACATCACATTTTTTTGACTATTCTGCCTACAGTAGATCTCCAGATGGTTCCTATACTTATATTTAACACCTAACTTAAATGTCAGATAGAAACTTCAAAATAAACTGGTGAAATCACTCAAGGCAAAATCTGGCTATTTGATGCATATAGCACTTGTCATTCCAATATGGGTCTTTATTGCTACTATTGTATTGCCTTCAAATATTAGATTTTTAACGGCATGTAAAGAAATTTCAGTAAACATTACTCAATTATTGAAGACTAATTATTTTATGAGTGGTTTTTTTCAATGAGGGATTATTTTCTTAGTGAGTCTGGGATAGAAATATGAGTGATTTTACTCTCATGAAGGTAATGTGATGCATACTCAGAATTATCTGATCCAACCTTTCTGCAGCTGTCTGTTCAATGCTTTGTGCACATTCCTGAGATAGTGCAAAACTAAGTCTGAAGATATTAGCTTGACATTTTGGTATACATACATAAATAAAATGATCCTTGTAAAACAGAAATACCAATATGAATAACTGGAGAATAGAATTTTGATTTACACCTAACAGTTTAATTGTCATTGATACTGCTAATGAAATTCCAGAATTTCCAATCAAATCCTTGACTAAAAGCTATCTTTGAACCCAGAGATTTGTAATGCTCTATGCAGTCTATTATTTCATTGGCAAGGATGACCCTGGGTACCCTTTGTGTTCCTGGCCACAAGGGCACTACTGACTCATGGACAGCTTTTGTTTTCTACTGGGATCCCCAGATCCTTCTCCTCAGAGCTGGTTTTCAGCAGGTCAACCCCCAGGCTGTACTGGTGCCTGGGGTTATTCTTCCCCATGCGCAGGACCTTGCACTTGCCTTTGCTGAATTTCAGACAGTTCCTCTCTGCCCAACCCTCCAGCCTGTCAAGGTGCCTCTGAAGGGCTGCACAGCACCCTGGGGCATTGGCCACCCCTCTCAGCTTGTGTCATCAGTGAGGTGCTGGGCAGGCCTCTGCCCCTGCATCCAAGTAAGTGATTAACAACTCAAACAATCCTGAGCCCAGGATGGGACCGTGGGGGACACCTCCAGCGAGAGGCCTCCAATTATATCTTTGTGCAAAAGACTCTGAGGCAGATATTTTGTTATTCTTAGTTTTAGATTCTGGTTATCTCCGTAAAACTCATATAAACAGGATTCATAAAGAGGATTGAGTTAAAACTTGATTAG
The DNA here is from genome assembly GCA_013399915.1 of Illadopsis cleaveri. NCBI lineage: Eukaryota > Metazoa > Chordata > Aves > Passeriformes > Timaliidae > Illadopsis > Illadopsis cleaveri. Next base: position 1,215,930 of record VXBB01012340.1, read on the forward strand.
TATTAGTTGAGTGTTTTATTTATACTGTTGATCTAAACAAGCCTACTCTTCATGTAAGCAGCATATGCACAAGACAAGCTTCCAATAGTGTTTAGATTTCCAGGATAAAAAACCGTGCCCCTGTAGTATGATAATGTCCAGATTTTTTTCCTTAAGCTTGCCTGAAGTATACTTGTACATTAATTGAAAGAGGACATAGGTTCTACAAAGCAGCTGTGAAAAGGACTGAACTGAAATGTCTTTGACCATTACCAAAACCTAAGACAATAGAAAATTGGAATAGAAGACATGCAGTGTATGCAATCATAAGTCAGTAGTAAGTCTCTACTGAAGTAATATGGTGCAAGAATCTTTTGAACACCTTCTTTATTCCCTTACAATTGTCTGTTTATATTTTATTTTCTTAATCCTTTTTCCAGTTGGTCTACATTCTAAGCATTATCAACACTGCTTAGAATTTCATGCCATTTGTTTAAGTAGGAATTTGACATCTATTTCCACAGGCTAAAGGTAGGCATTCAAAAGTCTTTTAAAATTCAAGGTGGTCAGCTGGGCTGGATGAAATTAAATCCAGATAGGTTTGGATTATTTCCTGCTGCCATTGAGAAGGTTTGACCAGAACACATGAAGCCATTTGTCACAGAAAGAGAATAAACCCATCTTTTGAGTGCTTATGCACACTTTGAGTGCTTTGTGTTCAAATTTCACCCATAAAGCAAAACTGTATTTTGTATAAATAGTATTATTCCTTCTTTGTTTCAAGCTTTTATGTCCATGTAATTTTAAAATTTTCTGTATGAACTTCCTACTTTCTTTTCCATTATCAAATTGACCAAGCTGTTTTTCTATCTACCTAACCCCTCATCCAATAGAAAAGTTCTTTCAACAAATTTAAGGCAATTTAGTTTCTCTAACTTTCTCTCTTCCTTGCTCTGTCTTTTCTACCTTTCTCTAGTAAATGAATAATGTAATACCACCATATCAGTATTCATGTACATCCTCATCATTTAGTGATGACAGTAAATCAAAGCTGAAAACACATCTGTTTACAGAGAAATTTCCATATTTCACATACTGTATGCAAATTCTATGCAACTTTTGTTATTTTCTTGAAGGCAGAATGTTCATTCTTCTGACACAGCTAATTACTTCTGTATCCAAGTTTGACTTGCTGATGAGGTATATTTATGGTTTTCAATACTGCATTAGGAGTCTTCTCCAAACCATGTAGTTCATGAACTTAACGTAGTGAATTCAAGCTACAGGTGATGACTTCATCGTTAAAGATCCCATCATTTTGAGCATAGTAAGTTAACACAAAAGGAAAAGAGCCTTACTGTAACCAGAATGACAATAGTAAAAAGTTAAACACAAATATCTGATCTATATTTCATTGTATCTGAGTTAAATTATTGTAAATGCTTTGACTTGTGCTTTTTAACTAATCATTTTTACATGCATGCAAGAAGAAAATATTCTTTCATCAGATATTTAAATGCAAACCTACTTTCTAGGGCTGAACAATAAAATGTAAAGCCAGTAGTATTTTCTTTTCTAATAAAAGGAATTTTCATTTCTTCACAGTTTAATTGAATAGACTTCCACTGCATTTAAAAAAATAAATTTATGTACGTAACATATGCTGACTATTTGAAATTTGTTCTGTGCCTTATAGTTTATGTACCTTTGAAGAATGTATGCACTTACCCACCTATGACCTAAGCAATACGCTCTTTTATCAGGACACTTCTATGGCAAGAAGTTTCCGCTTTCACAGACTTTACTGATATTCTGATATCACAGAAAGAAATCCTAACTAAGCACCTGACAAAGATACATTGACTAAAAGATCTGCATTTCCAACAATATTGGCTATCTACAAAAGCATAGCAATAAAAGCAGCAATCAGCTCCCCAGAAGAACTTTAATGGTTTTAATGTCATAAAATATTTGCATGCTGTGGACTATTGGGAAATGCTTCCATAATTGGCTGTTTTAGAGACAAAGGCAGCAAATATAATTTTAATTGGAAAAGTGCGTCAGTTCAAAAAAGAATTCCAGCCAACCTCCTAATAATTTCTGGCTGCTTGAGTCAAACAATACTATCAAGGCCATCTGCAGTATTGCTCTAATGATTGTAATTATGTTAATAGTTTAGCAAGTGCATGACTTGATATTAGTGGCTCCTTCCTTCAGCACTGCAAATTTTACAAATCTATTTACTTAGTGAGGTGGAAGTAGAACAGAATTTTTGCTCCCTATAAAGAAGTGGGAAAATGCATTCTTCTCTACTATATTTCCTAAATAAATATCCACATTTGTTTTAAGGTCAGTGCCAAGTTTGTCATATTATGTAACAAAGTAGTAAATCTAATTTATTAATTAACGAATTTTCAAGTAAGTGATGAGCAGTAGAAAATGATTGTCATTCCTTCAAAATTGTGATGGCATCAGATTTGTCTTGCCTTTCCTTCATTGTAAATCAGGCTATTTTATCTCCTCCCTTTTATGCATATTAGAATTCCTGGAGGAAAATTCATAGCTGGAGTATGTACATCTATTAGAGAAGCTTCTCTTTAGAAGCTGATGTATTTGAGGACATGGTATTGTTTTGACTATAGGTTTAATGCTTATTCATTAACGTTTATGGTCTAATATTTATGATTATGAAAGGTCTAAATTATGATTTGTCAGCATAATTAGATATCCATCCTTTAAAAGAATTACCTCATTCAATTGTCGTTATTCGTTTTTTGAACCAGGTTCTTTGCCCATAATTTTCTCATTGCTATTATAAAGCATAAGGCTGCAACAGTGCATCAGAATAAAATTCCCTTTGGGCACATGTGCTCCTGTACTTCTGACAATGAAGGCATCCAGTGAATGTGAGCTGGCTTGGCATACACTTGATAGCAGTAAAATCATTAACCAAAAATTATGAACATTTTGAATTAACTATTGAATGAATGAACTGATTGAACTATTCCTCTTCATGTCTTTCAGACAATTTAACCATTTTCAGAAACAAAATTCAGATCCATTCCTGTATCTTAGCTTTGCTCAATAACCTTCTTGAATGGGACAAAGTCATTCATTGAAACAAAGCACCAAGAAACTAACAGCCACATTTTCTTGCTGTTTTCATCCTGAATCAAGCACATATCAATTCTTGGTAAAAAATCATATGCCAATGCTATAAAAAATATCCATATAACTGACAGTCTGTCTCATCTCATACCCCCCTCCCACAACTGTTTCCACCATTTTTCTATTTTGTTAAAGAAAAAAAATAGGAAGTTAAAAGCCCTTGAAAAAATAAAGAAAACAGTATCATACATACAACATATTTGACAAAATGAAGTTATAAAAATTAAGATATAATAAAGGATCTTTTTTGACAGAAGCAGCTGTCTGGGTAAAATGTCAGTTTGAAAAACTAAAAGAGGCAAAATAATTTCTGCAATTCAAAGTATAGCACTTTGTTATTAAAAATTTCAGGAGATGAATCAAGAGTTTATTTTATTTTAAAAATAATTATATACCTGCCAAAATCCGAATAATAAGAAGTGTACTCAGGAAACCTATAAAAATCTGAAATCACCTGCATTATATCTACAATCACCTAGTTATGTATATATTGCCTGAAATTGAGACAATTACATAAGCCACACTTAAGGCAATTAAGCTCTACCACCACCACTGCTAGTCAAAGCAGGAGGGCAGAGCCATTTAAAGCCAGTTACCTCTTCTACTTGGGTGAATATTATGAGCTTTAAGTGTTGAGTTAAAACTTATTCACGCTGTGGATGAAACAGCTCTTCACTACAGTAAATTAAACATTAGCTATTTCATGTTACCAGCTAAAACAAAAAGCATCATCTAAAGTGCTGGTATTTGGCACTACCCGCAGCTCAGACAAAATATATTACATATATACCAACAAGGCAGCTGGCTGTGTCCCTTGCTTGATGGATTTGAAGTAGTGCATCCACCTCTGAGGTCCCCAGGATAAGAAGGATGTGGATGTGTTACAGCAAGTCCAGAGGAGCAGCACGAAGATAATCAGAGCTGTTCCAGCTCTCCTGTGGAGAGAGGCTGAGAGAGCTGGGATCCAGCTGGAGGGGAGACTGTAGAGCAGTCTTACTGTACCTAAAGGGGGCCTGGAAAAAAGCTGGAGAGGGAGTTTACATGAAAACCTGTGGTGATAGGACAAAAGGGAATATCTTTAAATGGAAGAAAGAAAGTTTAGATTAGGTATTGTGAAGAAAATCTTGGTGTAAGGGATGCCCCATTTCTGTAAGAGTAGGGTGAGGCTTTGAGGGATCTGGTCTATTGGAATGTTTCCCTGCCCATAGAATAGATTGGAATTAGATGATCTTTAAGGTCCTTTCCAAACCAAACCATTCTATAATTCTATGAATGTTTTTGTGTCTGAGTGAAAAACTGAATATGACAGTGAAAATCAAAACCACAGGAACAAATATATTGGGAATAAACTGGGAATATAGACCTGTGAGAAACTGGTAGAAAGGTTTTAAATGAGCTCTTGGATTAAGTCTTATTACATGGGGTGCAAAAAAACTTTTCTTCTGTACTTGACTTGCGGTGTATCCAGAGAATAAATCTTTCTTGGTTTTTTAGAAATACTAAGGAATAGATCAAAAATTATGGATATCAATATCATTTTAGCATCATTATTTGGGTCTCATAAAGCAACTCATCAGACTTTATTTGATTAATCTTATAAATTTTATTTGAAAGGTCTGCTACTAAGAAGCAAAAGATAACTTGGGAAAAAACCAAACAAACAAACACAACAAAAACCCCAAAAAACAAACGAACAACAAAAAAAAAACCAACCAAAAAAAAAAAACCAAAAAAAAACCTCACCAAGCCCCAAAATACCCTAGACATATGAAGTTGGGCTACCTCATCCATAATGATTTTATAATATTTCAAGAAACACTGTTCTCTGACAACATTTTCATTTTTGCCTTTGAATTTTTAGCTGTGTTCTAGGTTCATCTGATATTTTCTTGGCTAGAAAATTTGAGGATGGTTGTAATGGAATAATAATTATTAGTATGATAAAAGTTAGTTTTGGACAAACTTAAGGAGTATTAACTATCTTCATTAATCTAATAAAAATCTCATTTATTTTAAGCATGTTAATCTGAAAACATTATCAGTTGTTGTAACAAAAAGTTTTTTAGACTGGTGGGAGAAATTTCACTCATATTTCTGCCATACTTACACAGTTATTATATTGGCATATAAGAAGAAAACAACTGTGACAGATAGTCAAAGAAAAGGGTATGGTGTCATTTATATAAACTTAGATGAAAATATTGGAATAGGATGGCTGATAGACAAAGATGAACAAAGTTATTCCAGTTAAATATTGTACTAAGGAAGTATGGGTTGATGCTCCCTATGGCAAAAGCAGGTTTAGACTTTGTAACCAGGATTAGCATTGTACTCTAACTTAACAAGGCAGTCAAGCATAGGAATACACTGGAATATTATACTTGTGAGTAGTCCTGGTGACTTCTGAAGGTCTTGATTCAAAGATTTTGAAATAGTTGATAAAATTTCCTTTGGCTGCATAGGCTTTAAAGCCTAAGTATTGACTGAGGAGATAGAGGATGCTACCTGCATTCTGTCACAAGTATTTACTCTGCCTTTTCTGTTCCTCTTAAAAAACCCTTAAATTTTATATAGAGATAAAAATGAATATGTTCTTATCATCAGATCAACCAGGCTTTAATTTCTTTCTTCCTGTTTATACATTCACTCCATTCTCAGTAAAATACAGCAAGTTATTTGATATTTAAAACAAATAAATCTTCTGTATCTGCAGATTAATGACCCTGGGTGAAATTATTATTACAATGTTGCATATATGATTTTGACAATGAAATATGTGATTTTTTAGTACTTCTGTCAAAGAAATGGATTTAATATTCTTAAATGCTTAGAAAGGTAAAGAAATGATATGCAAATGTGTTTCTCTATTAAGCCAGTACATTTCCATCTAAACTGAAATGAAAAAAGCCAGTATAGTAGGATCTCTTCAGATTCACACAATTCGTAATATGAAAAACAGCATTCCCAGCACGTTTGTTCTTTCTTTTCCAGCTCATTTACTTTTCATCTATAAGCCTATTCGGAGCTTCTATTACACAGTGAATGATTTTCCAATTTATGGCACAGTCACTCATATTTTACTTACTGTCAGTAATTAAAAGAACACTTCTTTTGTCTTTAAAGTTAATTTTTATTGTTATAATTAAGGTTATGTCTTAATCCTGCTTAATTTTATAGGAATTTTAGTTCTCTGAATGGGATAGGAATTTGTTCAGCCTTCCTGGTGCTACTTTGGGACAGAAATGGAAGACCTTCATTTACTTAAAAATTGATAGAAAGATTCTTCAACTGTGTGTATGTCATCCACTTATTCTGTTTTTTTCTGAAAGCCCATCCATGTGGTAGGACTTGCTCCACTGGCTGCCTTATCTTTGAATAAAGTTTGCATTCAGGAGCAAATCTGGGAATCCAAGAGATGCCAGTGTTACTCTATGTGAGTGTGCATGGACACAATCGCTGGTAAACAGCTGCTCCACCAGCCTCATGTTGGCCAAATCTTGTATCCTGAGCATAACTGTCATGTACTTTCATATATTGGGTATTCATACCTGAATAGCCCTGTTGGTAGCCCTGTTTATATTTAAAGTGGCATAGGAGCTGTTGCTATGAGTTACATAGTTATTTTTTCATGTTTTCCATTGTGTTCTCTTTTCTTCTTTGGTGTTCTGGTACCAGACCTGGACAAAAACATGGAGTAAGTATAGGCTTTAAGGTGGCTGCTTGCCTGTGCAAAGCTGAAAATCCTGGAGGCTTCCTTCATGTCCAATGTATGAAAAAGGAATATTGCATTTCCCCTGCCACCACTTTTCATATGAATTTAAGGAAACAAGAAGAAAGGATTAGTTTTTTCTAGAAAAGGGAACTGTGCCACAGTCCGCTGGGTTTTTCTGCCTCCCATCCCCAGTGGGATTTAAGTTGAGGATATACCAGCTCAAGAAAAATCCCAATTATTTTTTTTAAAGTGAGCCAAATCAAAGCTCAGCTAGTGTTGAATAAAAGCCCATTTCTCTCAATTTGGAGATGTGTATGCTTCTGTGGGGGTGACAGATTTGTTTTCATTTTGCTGCACAGTGCTTTCATTTTTTAAAGCATTTTATCTGTGAGTGACTGTGGGAGGCATGTAACAGTATTATTTAAAATTTCAGAAAGCATTTCTGCTAACAAATTAAATTAACTGCAGATTGTTGCACTGAGAATTCTGACATTGTGCCCTTTAGTGGTGGAACTGCTACCAGGGATGTGTTGCCTAAGTAACCACTTTTAATTTACTTGTTTGGAAACTTGTATGGAACTTAAATGCAACAACCCTGACCCAATCCATCTCGTACATTCTGGCACATTTTTGATCTGTTCTTTATTTTGTTTCATGAGATTTTGTTCTAAGGCTGACTTTCCAGTCTTAGCATTGTTTTTGTGACTTTCTAGTTTTAGCTTAATTTTTTGTTGCACTTTGATTTTTAAAATCCCTTCTTCCTTTATTTTTTAAATAATTTCCACTCTTGTATCGAGTCTCTTCCAGAAATGCACTGTCATTTGTTCTTAATTAAATAAAAAAGTCATTATTCAATGGGCATTAATAATGTCTTTCCAAGACTCTTAAAGATGCATCTAAACATTAATAAATCCCACCTTTATGATAGCATTAGGAAGACAGAGTTTAAGACAAAAGTAAATTGTTCTGGTCATCTGGTCTGACAGTCCACAATAATTTAAACCGGCAGCTGCCCATACTTTTGCATATAAGAATATTAAGAAATCCAGTTTCTTAAAAGTCCAAGTTAGAAGTCAAAAACAGTTTTCAGCCTCCTTATCCTGATCAATAGAATGTATTTGCTCTCAAAAAACTCTGCATCTATTAATCCCTGGGAAACCAGTTCCATCAAACAAAACTAAATACAAAATTGAACTCTAAACTGGGGCATGGTTGATGTTACCAGCAGGTTTTGACCTTGTTTTATTCTCAAAAATTTCAGAGAAAATTTATTTCTACAGCTGTTGATTACACTGTCAGAAGGTAATTTATTACCAGAAAGAAACAGGAAAGTTTTCACTTAAATTCCCCATCATCAAAACCTCCTAAGAGTTCATGTGTTGGAATGGAAGATATTATACTGTATTTGATGCAAACCATCAGTTTTTACCTTCCTTCAGGATGAATAGTTATTTTGCTAATTGTTTTCTATTGTGAGAGAACTTATAATTTCCAATAATTTATTAACTGAAAACCTAATGTCTTTCTCACCTAAGCTTTTGCTCCATGGTGGTGCCTTGTTCATGTCACTTCCCTGAACATCTCTGGCCAAGCACCAACCATTGTCATGATCTCTCTGAGTTTTCTTTAGAAAAAACTTGCTTTGTCACAGGCACAAAGACAATGAGAAAAAGTTCATTTATGCTTGTCATAACTGCTCTTTTCCAGTCTAATAATGTTTAGAGCACACATTTCACACGCAATGTTGGATGGAAGATGTCAGAACACAGGACCTGTGGATACAGTGTTGTATGCAGAGGATGGCTTCTTTGTCAGCCTCCAAACCGTCTTTCTTAGTTTTGGTAGGTATTATTCTCCCAACATGGCTTGGTTTTCCTCTGGGGAAGGGTTATATCACAAAAAGTGTAGTTGTCTTGTCAGTAATCCATTTGCTAGAAGGTTTGAGTGCAAGGAACAGTGTAACAAATCTCTGTCAATACTCTGTCAATACCTGCATCCAGCCAGCTGCAGGACCTGCCTGTAGTAAGACATTCATTCTCTTTTCCTGCTGATTATTCTGCATTAGGTTTTGAAGTGACCTCTGATTTAGGGATATTTATTCAAAACTTCTTGGTGTTTCAATTAGAAAGAAAGTTCCTAATTTTTCATGAGTCCTTGGTTGATGTAATCACATATTTTTCATCAAGGCATGCTACAGGTATGCACTGGTAGATTTGTACCACAAACTTATATTCTGCCTGCCTTCTTGGTACACATCTTCAGCCATTGCTGTGAACATTTCTTTTGTGCCACCAGGGCTTAAATTTATTAGTATCTGTCAGGTGCTGTTTGCTTGTCTCCCATGGAAAGAGTCAGATATGTCAAAGCTGTCCATGGTTTATGTCACAGAAATTACTATAGCAGGAACTGGCACCTTGCTCGCAGCAGCCTCAGCAGAAGAACAAAGGAACTGAGGAGCAATAAAGTCTGAAGTGCACTGACAAAAATCTAAAGGAGCTCTGACATTTTAAATCTCTTGAGAATCTGTTCCAGGGACATTGCTAACTTCTGGTTCACAGATGTGAAATGGCAATAGGTAAGGCAAATACTCTCCATTGTACTTGGAATATTCTGTTTAATTGGACAGGTGATGATACTTTTTCTAACTTTGTTAGCAGAAAACTTCTGCTATTAAAACTTAATTTTAAGGTAAGCTTGTCTAGGTACATATGTAGAGAGCAATCTGAATTTGCTAGTAATTTCATCTCAAATTTTGGATTTCTTTTTCTATGTTCTAGTCAGAATAATTTATTTAAAATGAATTGCCATTAATAATTGTTTCTCCTAATATTACTAGAATTTTGAAGACAGACTCAAGTGTATGGCTTGTACTTAGCAGATATCCAAAAAATAATTAACCGCTTGTTATAAAGTAATTTCTATCTGCTTGGGAAATATTACACTGGGCTTTTACCTCTTCCACAACTGTAAATTTACCTGATATTAAGTTATGCAACTATTCTTTGATAAGTTACTTCATTTCTACATAATGCATGCTAAAAATGTAATTTTCTTGCAGTAATGGATGTCCAGTCATTATTTATTGTCTTGAGAATTTTCTTTCCAAAATATAATAGTAATAGGCAATGAATCAATTAATATCCATTTACCAATCTTTGAAGATTAACTGTTTGGGGTAGAGCTCTGACTACCTGTGATTACTATTTGATTTCTGGGTTTTTGTCCTATGAAGGTTATGCTCAAATTGCTTCAGTATGATCTGAAGTCCTCAGATATCCTTGGTTGCAGTCAGTGAGGCTTTTGACCTTATAAAGACAAGCAGAAGGCTCATTAATCAGTAGGTTTTTATTGGGAATAGGAACATGCTGAGTCTCTGTGATAGGTACTACATCTTGAAGGTTTTGAAATTGTGGATTTGAAATTATGTGCCTCAGGTGGAAAGCACCACTCACTTTTTACTGAAAGGGCTCACAGAATAGATCCAGATGACATATATGGAAGTGGTCAAGGATTAAAAAGTCAAAATATTAAATTGTTTTCCATCCTTTTTCATAACCCAGTATATAACATATTTGATATATAGTCACAGGCTGTAGCCTTCATGTCAATTTGACAGCATAGATCTCAGGGCTTATCAGGGCTTGTCTTGCTCTCTTTGAGCTTGTTTAAAAATTTTATGCTGGCCAATTCACTGTAGCCCCATTCAGCATAACCTGCGTAATAATTGGTCAGCAGCAAATATCTGAAAACTGTATGCATCCCCTGAACAAACAACAGCCATTTATTCCAGCTGAGGATGAGGGAGGCATTGGATAACTCTCATACTTCACTTGGGAACCAAGGAGGAGGAAGAAAGCTCTTGCAAGAAAGTGCTGAATTGGACCCAAATGAATCTTAGACAAAGATGAAGACTTTCTGAATTATGCCCCTAAAAGACCATAGTTGCCCTTCTGGTGAAGACTTCAGGTTGTTGATGGCTTGACACAATATGCTCCCATTCTTCTTGAGGGAGATTGAAGTTGCTGATGTCAGACCCAGAGGACCATTGTAGAGGTGAAGGCAACAGAATGAAAAGAGTTAGGGACTTGGAGTGTCATGTACATCAACTGGATTAATGAGGATTTTCTTAGATAACTTGGATTATTAAAACAGAAATTGTGCTGTTTAAAATTCCTAGGTCTTTATTTCTTTCCCTATTACTCATAGAAAATTTTGAGTGCAACAGTTTTATATATTTCAGATTTATTTAATACTGAAATATGGCCACTGGAGTTGGTGAAACAATTGTGCCTCTTTTTGCAGTGTGGTGGACATCTAAGCATTTATCCTTCAAGGCAAACTTTGGCCTTAGAAATTCTCAAGATTTGAATTTTTCTTGAATGTTTTGATAACATTCAGCTAAAATCTTCATTAGAATTGTTTATTTGAACTGCTACTTATACATTTGAAAAAAATGCAGATAGTAATTTGTTCACTCAGGTGAGCTGTCTTTTTGATGTGGTAGATACCTAGCTCCCAGCAGCTGTCTAGATTTTAAATTGGTAAGGAAAAGAAATAAAAGTTTACTGCCATCCTTGAAATAAGCTGCCATTATCTATAAACACCACATTCATTTAAAACTTTTTAATTCAACAAAAACATTCAATAAGTCTGATAAGGACTGAAAACTATTGCTGTTGATGGTAGGCAATACCTAACTGTGGGAAACAGCAACGATGTAAAGTTTGAAAATAAACACTGGGTGATTCAAAATCTCAATGACAACTTTGCCAGCTGTTGTCTGAAAATGTGTGGTGCATCTCTTTGAGCAGAAGATGAGATGAGAAAATAGTAATTTTTATCTCAGATTTTAATACACTCAACTGCATTCAAAGCACCTGCGGAAGCAGTTTTGCCTGCTGTAGGAGGACAACCCCCAGGGTGGTGGACCATGGCATGGCAGCTTCTCTGGCATTGGTACTCCAAGACTACAAACTTTTCAAAATTAAAACAAAAATCTATCTATTTTAGAAAATAAAATCTATCAAGTTTCTAGGAAGTTTCTAGATAAAACCATACTGGGGTTTTTTTCTAAGAAAGCAGCTGAAAGCTTGTCACTTCAATGCAGGTGTAGGGGCTCACTACCTGATGAATCATATAGGGATAAGCAGCAGTCTGGGTAGAGAGTGTGGAGGAACAACAGGAAATTGGGAAGATTTAGAGTCTGTATGGTAGATACAGGTGTTTAGGAGTTTGAGGCTCTGAATGGGATTTACTTGTTTTATTTGTTTCTTGGTTTTTGTTTTTTTTTTTCCCTGTGATAGGGGAGAATAATTTGTTTACTTCCACCACCTGGGACTTGTGTAGCCTGCCAGCTACACCCCCTTTCCTAGATGTGGTTGGGAGGTCTAGGGTTATTTTGTGTGATTGGGAGATGGAAATGGCAGTATGGGGTGTTTCTGATTCATTTCCTATCTGCAGTAGTTCTAGAAATATCATTTGGACCAGCTTCAGTGTCCCTCTGACCTCTATTTACACTTGTTGCTTTGTGAGAGCTTGTACAGTATTGGGAAAATGTCCATGTCTTAGTGGCAGCCAGCTTAGGAAGGACATCAAAAGGTTTGTTTGTTTGTTTGTATTTTCTGCTTGTTCATTTCTTTGCTTATCCCATTGATCTCTCACTGTAAACAAAGTCACCCAAAGTACAAAGCAACATTAACAAGTTGTTAAAAGTTGCAAGTAAATTTCTAACATTTCGGAGATCTATGAGAATGTACTACGTTTCACATTAACATGATAATGCATCTAGACTAAGATTCATATTCATTTATCTTAGATTTAAGGATTAAATGAATCTCTAGATCTAAACAACTTTTTTTTGGTAATGATAGAATGAAAAATAGTCAAGAAATTAATAACAGTGATAGAATATTTCCTACAGTTCCTTGAAGTGTGAAACTGCTCTAAGTAATGCATAGCTCCAATTGAAAAGTGATTACTCTAAATAAAATTTTTAATATGTCTGCGTTAATTTAAGAAGTATTACTAGGCATTTTAGACTTAGGATAGAACTGTTTTATTGAGGCAGCACACAGTTATCCTGTGATTATTTTTTTTTCCAAGCAAAGCACGTACTCTAAAGTTTTACACAATTTCATTGTAAGTGCTAAGCTTCTACCATTAAGCTCCTGAGTGCTTTAATTTCAAGGACTTTCCCAAACCCTGTGCCTTCATTGCATAAAGTTGAACTTCATATTAATTGCACAGAAAGTATGTTTCAAACGACCTATTCTCTGTACAGAACACCATCCTTTCACCTAATATCTGAGCTGAAAAGTATCCCTCTCTTACCTTAGTGGAATATTATTTCTTTGTATATCAAGATATTGCCCTTATATTGAAGGCTGACTTACAACTGGTGGAGAAAGATTACACAGCATTATTACTACTTAATCTTATTTATCAGGACGTATCAGAGAAATTCAGAAACTTTCAGACCTCTTACTTGTTTATGGATGAGGAAATTAGGATAAAGGGGAGTTTTGACCAAGAAAGATTTGGAGTAACATACTTCCTTGTCTCTTTTTCAGGAATAATTTCTAGAAGTATGTAGAATGAGCATGACTGCTTGGAAATCCTCAGGAGCAGTATCATTGCAGAGATGTCCTAAGGAAAAAATCAATATGGAAAAATTCAATGGATAAGGGTTTTTTTTATTTTTAGCCTAGTTACTAAGGTATATATTTTGTTCAGATTCCCTTTAGATCTTAGCAGCCCAATTTTCAGCTCTTGGGCATGTGAACGTGTTTCAGGACTAAAGATTAATATTGCTGGAGACACAAACCTGGGCTGTGCTGATTTAGCTGCAGATGTGGGAGATGAGCCCAGGGATATTGCTTTCTTCCAGATTTGTCCCTGATCTTGCTGTTATTTCTAACTAATGTTATGTATGACAGAAGCAGATAGACCATTGAAAGGATTTATTTGCCCTCACTTGCATACTTAGAAGTGATATCAAAGGGTAAGCTTATTTTACTGTTAAAAAACACCTCTAAAGGACTTGTTTCACTCAGACCTCTTTGGATGGTTTGCCCTGAGAAGGTGCTTTTCTGCCTCTGCTACCTGTAATGTTTTTGGTTGCTGTCTAGTCTCTGGCAACCAAGGTTAGGATAGATGGGCTGAGATGGATAGAAGAACTGCTTCATTTGGTTCAGGTTTAATTTTTAAAATACACTTTTTTCTCCAAACTTTGAAAGAAAGCTAGATCTATTTATGTTCCTTAAGGTTGAAGGGGAGGCCAGCTCTTGTTCCAAGAGTTGCTAAGCATGCTTAACATGTTCACATTTTGGTTCCAATGAGGGCTGCATTATTGAAAGGAATGTTCCAACAACCCCGGCACGCTGTGTGAGCTGAGGCAGAGCAGCCACAGAGAGTGTGCAGTGGAAACCCTGAGACTAGAGCAGAGGATGGATGAGCTCTGGGAGCACACCTAATACTCCTTGGCCACTGATGGGTGTTTCTTCCACAGGACCAGTCTGGAGCTAGTTTGAGTTAAACACCTTATAAAACATATTTAGCCACGTATGTAACATTCATATCACATAATGCATCAGGTCTTCTGCCTCATGGGTTTCATTCTCCTGTGAGACAGTGCCACTTGCTCTAGGTACCTTGCAGGGACCAGGGAGCTGCTTATCTGAAGGAACAGAACCAAAATGCTTGGTACAATGATGAGAGAGAAGAAAGACTGTGGGAGCAGAATGTGCTGAAACCTGTTGGAAGTCTTTGTTCTGCAAAGCAATTGCTGAGAAAATCTTTGTTCCATTCTTATTTCTGTGAAGAAGCACATAGCAGGCAGGAGGTGGAAATGCTTCTACCTAATCAGAGTAAATGCCAATTAATAGCTTTGCCTTCTAATAGGATACTGCTTTATGGACTGAGAACCACTTTTGGAACTGTTTTTCCCCTCTCTTATGTTGCAGTATAGAGAAAGGAGGGCAGCTCTTGACAGTTCAAAATTGAAGTACTTTTTCGTTCCAAACTCTAGGTGCAGAGACAATTTGTAGTATGTGGTACACATATGGATTTTTTTATCTCCCACTGAATATTTTCTCTACTTTCTCTTTAACACCACCTGTGATTTTCTCTTGAATTTTATCCACTAAAAAGATGGAAAAGATGCTCCCAAATTGTTTCCCAAAATGTAATATTTTTTCAGTCTGTAATGATCAAGGACTTTGACCCAATTATATCTATTTCATCACACCTTTTCCTAAGACTATGGATTTTTTCCTTTATTAGTTGTAACTATGGTGCTCATGCACTGAATAGTGCATTGCATTTGGTTTTAACCTCTCAATTGATGTCACTAATTTCTTTTAGGAAATGGAGATGAGTGGTAAGAACACTTACCCAGAACCCTTTTATTCAAATATATTAATATCTTAGTCCTCTTTCAAGATAAATATTGAATTAGTGCCACTTAACTGAAAATAGGTGCTGTGCAATTATTGTCTTTCACATCAAAGTAAAAAATTCTGTCAATTCTTGTTAAAAATGGATCCATTTGGGGTAACTGTGATTGCTTGACTTTCTGCTACTGTACAGAAGTCTTTCAGTTACAATTTGACAATTTAAAATTAGAATGGTAATATGATAATATGAATTGTGTATTTTTGGGAAGAGGCTCTCAAAATAAAGTCTTGTCTGAATTTTTGGAAATTATTTTAAAAATAAAGTTTTGGTGGTTTTATTAAAAGTTAGCCAAAATTGCTCTTGCATAAAAATATTTTGGAGGATATTGTTAAAATTAACAATGTTTACTAAGACTCTGTACTAGCAGAGAAGGAGATATATGTTAAAGGTTCATACACTGGCACAGTACTGCTCCCCAGTCTGATCACATTAAAGCCGATTATAAATTTGCCATTGAAAAGTTATGTTAAACGTAATGAAATTTTGATTACTCTGAAAGGGTGACTTTATTCTTCTCTATAAGACTTTTTGCTGAAAGAAAGTTAGTATTTGCAGCAAAATTTGAAAACGTTTTCAGATGGGGAAGCTCATGTCCCAGTTTTTTAGTTCTTTCCTCTGTTTCATTGGTGATAATAACTGGCTCTACAAACACCTAAAGGAGAATTGCTAACTGCAACCCATTTTATGCTTAAGAAAACAAATTTCTGTTCACATGAATAGACTTAAAAATGCAAAATTTTTCTGGCTCTGTTTCAGAGCCTGTTTGGACTTCTAAGATTTCCCTTTTAAAACTCCTAAATTAAGTATCTGAAACTTTTTCAACAGATTTACTTAAGTTGAAGGCTGAGTGGGCAATCTTTTTCACTTACCAAGAAATGTGTTTTGTCTTACCTTAAATTAAATTAATTAGGGTAAACCAGAAAAATCCAGCTTTGATGTAAACTCAAGCAGTTTTCTATTTTAACTTTCTTTTCCTTTAAAATCTGCTTGTTTGCTAAAATAACTTTGAAAATAGACATAGTGTCTGGCTTTGCTTGCTTTCCTTTCAGTCTTCATTTTCTCTGCAATATTTCTCTAGTGCTTTAAAAAATACCTTTTGATTAGTGCCCATCTTCTGCTTTTCTTGGCATCCTGAACATTTTTTGCCAGTTTATACTTTTCATTCTCCCTCTCTGCTTTCTTTGTGTTTTTCAGTGTGCTTCCAGTTCGGTACTTGAAGTATTTGTCCTTTTGACATTCCCTGAAACCCCTTTGCTTCTGAGTCATCTTCTTATGATCTTATTAGACCTTCTCTGAATTATTTTTTCCCTTATTTACTAAAGATTCATGGATTGCACTTTAAATATTTCTGAATATTTGATAATTTTTTCATTTATTTCCACTCATAACAAATTTTTTTGTGGTTTTGAATTGTTTGGGCTATGCAAGTTTGCTTTTTATGAACGTTTTAGAGCATATTAAACCAGAAATAAAACCAGTTCCTGTAAAAATTACCCTTTGACTCAGAATACTTGTATACAGATTTATACTACAGGCTTAGAGGTGCAACAGTTGGGAACAGTGCAGTGGGAGGTTTTATAAAATGAAAGAAAGCTGGAAGATAAGGAAATCCTGGTATTGTGATGTTTAGCAGTGTGAGGGGAGTTTAAGAAGATATAGAGGAAAAAAGAAATAAGACAAAATATTGTATACTAGAGAAAATTAATTGAAAGCTGCTGAATAGCAGAAATATTTAAACTTTTACAAATGTAGTAACATGAAAATATATGGCACAGGGCATTCTGGTTTTGTTTTTGTTTGTTTTCAATGTAAGCTTCTAGTCTAATCTGTACTTACAGACTGGAAGAAAACAATTCAATGATGTGCATTCTTGAAGAATATATATATTTATATACATATATATCAATGAACTCTTATTTAATTTAGTCGTAGCTCCACTTTTCATCACTAAGTTTTTCATACAGCTCTATGGCTTGAGGACAAAGCATTAAAATAAAACAGCTAAAACAATGTCCACAGAAACAATGATGAAAAGGGTGGAGCTGAACCAAATGAGCTGGAAAATGCTTTCTAGGCAGAATGGGAACCTTTGTCACAATAAACATGTGCCTGCCTCTGGTGTTGAAGATAATAGGAAGTCGCATCAGACCTTGCACTTCTTGCCTTCAGGTGATGTTGGAGTAGTAGTCTCTGTTCCCTGACAAGAGATTTCTTACATTAGGAAAATACAGATCTGCAGAAAATAGGGATGATTTATTCCCTTAGAAGCAGAGTTTGTATGTTTCTCTTTACAGATACTATGGCACTCGTGCATTCCAATTAGCATACTTTAGTTACAGAGATGTATCTTGTCTTATTTCTGCCCACCAGGGCTAACAGGCAAATCAGAGTTATGCATGATGGAACGTGCATTCCCCTGACTTGATTTTGTGAATTTATGGGTGACAAAATCTCCAGACCTGCTAGCATCAGTTACTTGTTACAAACTGCCACTTGGGAAATATTTTTCATCCCACTATTCCTATTAAAGGAGTGCCATACTTATATGATGGTCAGATTTATTTAGTCTAGTTCTCACCATTATTTTCCTTGCAAATTTTGCAATAATCTTCTTTTTTCCTACTAGCACACCATCCCTGGGTTTGGGGCATCTAAAATATTTAAGCGACTTCATTAAAACAACTTCCCTGATTTCATGTGATGCTAGGCTGAATGAAACAAGCTAATTCAGTATTCTCTCACAAGGCTGACTTTTTTGATGGTTTGGATCTCCCTTCCCAAGTCCCCCTCCTCCATTAGAAGATCCCTGAGTCATTGGTCTAAATGTGTAGCCGGAACCACGGTGGTCTGGTGACACATTGAAACACGGTGAAAGGCGTTACTGAAACATCCCCTTACAAAGGACCAGGATGTGCAGGAGACAGAAGTCAGCACGCTGGTTTGCAAACTCTTTGATGCAAAATCGACTTTGAATTTCTTCTTTCTTTTTTACATTTGATGTACAAGCTTTTCACACATTTGTCAACTCCTTCTGAGCAAATAGAGATCTTTGTGAATGTTAGTCATTTAGTAATTCTACTCTGTTTTCCTGTTATTTTCTTATCTAATATATTTTCAAACCACTGAGCAATAAATCCAGTCAGTAAGTTAATGATATACAGTATGACTTGGATAGCATGTGGCAATATTTTTTAATCATAAAAAGTTATATTCAGTTAAATATTATCCTGAGACGCACCAGGTTGAAAGTCATTGCTTTGCATAAGCCATACTTCCTGTAAGCTGCAGATTAAGAAAGTAAGGTTCTAAAAACATCTCTCAGAGAGATGTGTGTAAACACAGCTTGGTCAAAGGCACTCCATGACCAGTACTAGGCAGTTCCAGTAATTATTTTCCAAGAAAAGGCTTGGACAGTAGCATAGCCCATGAACAGACTCATATACATCTGTGTGCTGTATTGTTTTGCTCCAGTGCATACTCAGCCATCCACAGCAGGTGGATGCCAGCGTGGTGATGGCTCTTCTGCTCCACCTGGAGAAGTGTGCATCTTCACCAACTGGTCTGGAGACAGCGGTGATGAGAAAAAAGGTAACTCTGGGGGGCCTTAGCAGAAGTGTGATACGGTTTGGTAACCAAATATGACAGCAGAGAGAACTAGGGGGGAGGTTTTTATGTTAAAAAATGTTTGGGATTTTTTTTTTTTTTTTTACTCTCTTCATTTTTAGAAGAAAAGTTTTTTTCAGCTTTAATTTGATTTCTCATGTTTTTTTATTTTTCATCATTTGTGAAGTGCAAGACTCTCATGAATCTTCATATGGATATTAAATCGTGAAGCGTTTCCTCATACAAATTCAATGAAGATTCAGCAAGTAATACTTTTTTTCCTTAATTTTTTTGAAACTTGTTTGATAGAATTCAGATTAAATACAAAATACCTGGACCAAGGTATAAGCTACAACTCTTTTTTGTTTTTTGCCTAAACAAGGTTGGAAATTTTCTTTAATTCATGAACTGATTATCCTGGCTGAATCTTTATCACATGCATTGGTTACAAATACAATTGGAGCTGTTTCCTGTAAGGAATTGATCTAAGTGGTGAGAGTAAATTTTAACTGCTATTGTCTGAGTAAATTTGCATCAGAATTCCAGTGTTTCCAGAATACTGCACTACATAATGGTGCTGCAAATAATTGTGTGACATGTTTTTAAGCCCAGCTGGAGATGAAACACCACACAGTTGCTTGCTTGTGGTGGAATGGGGAGGAGAATCATAGTAAAACTTGTGTGTTGAGATAAGGAGAGTTTATTAATTGAAAATTTAAAAAAGTAAAGTAAAACAATGGTAAGGATAATAATGGTAAATAATAATGATTTAAAAAAAGGAAAAAATACAAGTAATATATGATACAATTACTCACCACTCACTGACCAATGCCAGACCTACCCTTCTTGATCCCAGATCAGCTGTGCTTCCAGCTGACTCCTCTCAGTGTATATAGTGGGCATGACTTTTCCCAGCTATGCTTCCCTCCCCCCCACTACCCCCACTCAGTTTTGGTGGTTTTCTTACAGAATTTTTTTTTTTTTTTTACAGAAAAATTTTTTACAGAATTTTACAAAATTTTACAGAAAAATTTTTTACAGAATTACAGAATATTCAGAGTTGGAAGGGACCCACAGGGATCACTGAGTCCAACCCTGAAGTGCATGGCCCCATATACAGACCAAACCTACAGCCCTGTGAGGTGTTATTAACACCAGGCTCTGATCAACTGAGCCAACCCTGCCGACTCCTCACTGGCAGAGCATGAGACAAAGGGAAAAAATAAGTCCTTGCCATAGGATATGTATGACTTAGCAAAAACCCAAAACATCTGTGTGTTATCAGTCATTCTGAATTCAAAGCACAGCACTGTAACAGCTACTCAGAAGAAATTAACTTTACCCTAGCTGAAACCAGGACAGATGCATAAGTTAGTCCTACTCCTTGAGGAGTTTTGTTCTGAGTCCAAAGAAGAGCTTGGATTTATCAAAAATTTTAATTCTAACGAAAAAGCTTATCTAAGTTCTCCTACTCACTATGCAACAAAGGAAGCTACCATCTTTGTTGGGATTTTAAAATTTCAGTTTAAATATAAAACAGATGCTCTTTAGATGACCCTGTGTCTATCAGTCCACACTGAAAACTGCTAATTAGAGCATGTTAGCGATCACTGAATTCAGCTGAAATCTGTGAGAAAGAGCAGTAACTGAAATCCACGTTCTTCAAATTACAATTGTGTGTCCAGTTACATAAAGATTTTCTTCCTCTGATAAGACTCCCTGTTTTATCCAAATAGGATGCAGAGATTTGTTTGGAGTAGGAGTCTAGAATCAGCTCTAGGTTACTTGATTTTTATTTCTCTGCAAATAAGACAATCATTAAGACTGTATTGGATATCAGTACATTTTTGTAAGTTTCCTGTGCTGTACAAAAATATATTAGATGGCACTGGCTGAAATGCCTGTTGAATTCCCTGACATGTCTAACACATCCCAGGTTAACATATATATTTTTATCACTTGCACATGAGGTGGTTATGCTAAGTTCCACTGCCTAGCCTTGAAATCCTCATTGTGCTTGGTCTTGGTTTCCCAGGAAAGGGCATTTACTCCAGGCAGCGTTTTCTATTGTAATTGCAGAACATGGAACAAGAGGTGCATTCTTCCGTTACCTTTTATGGAGGCTTTTTACACTTGTCTGTTGAGGGAATGCAACCATAGGCAAATGCTTAAATAAAAATAGAGAATTAAAGGTTTCTCCAAAGACTAGTATAGAAAAATGAGCTTATGGTCTCTGTAAAAGTCCTAAATATGAAATTATATTGTATTTCCTGTGAATGAGCCAGAGGTCTAGAACTAGGTTTTGAGGGACAGGCTGCAGGCTGGGACTGCTTGGATAATGCTCTGGATTACTTCAGGAGATAAATCAGCTGTCAGACATGAAGATACAGATCAGGCTGTCAAATAAAAGATTTGTCCTGCTGCCACTGTTTCTTGGGATTTGGGATTATTGCAAAATTATTTTTCTGCTTAGGTATCAACTCCTGGTCTCATGTTGATGACAGGTTCCTGCTCTTTTCCCTGGGCTTTGCTCAGATTTAAGGAAGCTTCTGAAATGAAAATATATAAAAATTGGAATTCCAGTTTGTATTGTTCATTTGGTCTTCATACTGCAAAATATTTGCCAGGGAATCAATGATAACAAAATACTCTTAAATATATGTTGCTCCCAGAATATCCCAAACTGAGATTTTATACACATGCACACTTGAAATAAAACCTTTAACTGTAGTCTGTCCCTGTGAGACCTGGAATTTTTTCTTAGAAATTTATATTTTTTTGTTCACAGGAAATTCAGCAAAAATTATCTAAAAAATCCCACACATTTCTTCCTTCTGAACTTTTCCTCTCTAAGCAGTGACTTTACCTTTGTAAATCTATCTTCCAGCAAATTTACACTGGTTTGCTTTGAAGTTATATTTTCTGTGAAAATGCATATTGCCTTGGAAAATAATGTTGAATTATATTTTTTTAAAATTTAAAATGGTACAATTCTTGCCATTTCATACATATTAATTTGCAATTGTAATTTCAGGTATGAGAAAATTTTTTAAGCAATATTGAGTGTTATTTTGTGTATCTCATGCAATGTCAAGCAGATATACTTCAGCAGTGTTAGTGCTTTTGATGAACCTCTGACATGCTGTTTAGCCACTTAAAGATCTAAGGAATAAAAGCAGCAATAAAAAGCTGGTTGAACACTCAGCCAATCTCCACATTAACTTGAACCTGGAATGTCTGTGTGAAATATTTCTGTTTTCCCCTCACTCACCTTGTAATTAATTGTTGCAGTAAACTGATAAGAATACAAAAGTCATGAAATTGAACATTGTAGTGTGACTATCAATGCTGCAGTTGCAACTTTATTTAAAATGACTAGTGAACTGTGATAATACAGACTAGACCAAGAGCATTAGCAGGGGCCTGGAGCAGGCACCAATTTGAGAGGGAGTGTGAAGGCACTGCAGCTCTTGTGTCTAACCAGAATCCCAATTAGAAGGCAGGGGCCTGGCCACCTTCCTCTGCTGTGTAAGGCAAAGGGCAGCGGAACTGAAAGTTTTCACACAAGTCACAAAATCTAAAATCTGGAGACAGTACTGTGTACTGGCTGCTCTGCTTGGGCTGAAGTTGCAATAAATTTGTTTCTTACAGCTGCATCTGCTTAGACTTCTTTTTTAATTAAATCCTTCCACCACTACAATAAGTGCTCCAAGGAATGGTGCTGTCCAGCCTGTCGAGCACATCCAAGAACTTTCATTCAGCTTGGACATGATGCATAAAGGGCTGTTTGACACTCGTGCAAAAACCAACATCTATCCCTCCATCCCAGTAAGCAGTAATTTGTCTGGTCCCACACCTACCTCAAATTGCCTGAATGAGCTGGTGCACCAGCTGCGTTCTGTGCCAGAAAAGTGTTCTGTCCCCTTTCCCATGATGCTCTACAGGTGAATCTGGAAGGGGAAAAAATGCGCCTTCCTCACCACCTTGTGACATATATTGGATGAAATAAGAAAAAGGAAATGCAAGTGGGGACACTATGCCATTCTGAGGATTCATTTTATCTCTTGTTTGAATGATATGGAATCAAAATAGAACAAACTTGTTCTGTGATTACATCCTGGTGTTAAGTCTTATTTTTATGCAGGAATTCTGGAGAAATTCTTCACCTTAGAACTGCAGTGTATTTTAAGAACAATCTCTGCATATAAACTATACTAGCTTGGAGATGTTCCTATAAAAAGGTAACTACACACATATTTCTGATGAAAAGAGCATATATTATAGTAAAAAAATAGAGATGGACAATTGTGGATTTGGTTTGGTGAAGGAAGGACTTGGTTGTTTGTTTGGGTTTTTTTTCCCTGTGTTCATTCTCAGTTGTCTCTCTTTCACTGCACTATTTCTCTTAGTTCATGATTTAAACATTATGGTGTTTCTCACTTTTTTTCAGGGCCCTGTTCAGAGTGTTTCTGTGTGTTAGAAAAACAGCAAAGTGATGGTGAAAAAAAATATCCTTTTGCTTCTGTTTTTAAGCTTTTAATTTTTTTGTTTGTTTTCTTCAATTCAGGTTCCTCCTGGAACAACTGTGATTTTGAAACCAATCTATGCAAAGTTTTTCCTAAATTGGATTTACAGCCTGGCTGGATAAGAAGAAATGGTCAATCTGGCATGGGACCACCATACTCTGACCCCAATGGGAATGAGAGTGGTAAGACTCCTCATGTTCTTTGAGGAAACCCTTTGTTAGAACAAATTATGTAGTTTTCTATTTAATTTACTAAATTATGCTAATTTCTTGATTGTTCAATTATATTCTACCACACATTTCCTGAGTACTTGTGTCTTTGTTTTAAGGTGATTGCAATTACAATAACCCAGATTTCAAGGGGGGAAGGGGAAGGAGAAAGACAGTATTCCAGTAAGCAATTCCTGTTATCATAGAGGAGCAAGTAATCAGTTACGAAAGATGTGTTTATCTACCAGAGTGGTCTTTACTTGTTTTGGAGATATTAGGTGATAAATTCAGTCTGGATGATTGGAAAGTTTAGAAATTTTGAGACGCATTTTCATGTTTTCTTGGACTGGTAAATGCCTGGAGTGTGTGCATCTATCATCTGTGGCTGATATTACTACTCCAAGTATTTTGAGAGAAGAGGACTTTGCATTTGGAGACAGGCTAAGCTTTGGTAGTCTGTTTTTGATCCAGCTTCTTCCTAAATCTTCTTACAATTCTACTTTACCTTGAAGAGTGTCTCTCAACTAAGTAATTCCTTTTCTCTGTCATCAGACAAAATATACCCTTTATACTTTTCCTATGGTTAAATTAACCCTGTTTTTCCTTCTGTGATACATACTGTAATACATTAGCTGTTTAGTTCTCCATATATTCTGTTATTCTCTTTCCCTTCATCTCCACCCACATCCTCTCATCTCTTCTGGACACAAGCAGTGCTTTGGCAGCCCTCATGGAGAGCACCTGAAAACAGGCATGAAATGTTGGAGCATGTACAAGAAGAGAAGCCTATGTGGGATGCAAGTGCTGTTGTGATTAGCCCAGGTGCTTTACACCCCATTCCCAAACTGTGATGATCTGGGAATGTGGAAATCTGCACTGTTCTAAAGTAGCATCTCCCACATATTGCATAAGCCATCAAACAGAAGTTCCTCATAATGATGAGTATAAATTGGTGGTTTTGAGGTGAATGTATGGAAAACTTGCTTAGAAATCAGCAGATGAAAATGAAACCCAAATTTAATTTTTTTATTGAAGAAAACAGCAACTAAAAACCTCACTCTACGTTTTCCTGCAAGTTTTTATTTCACAGCGGACAATTTTCATGATACTCTGCAATTAGGAAATTTTATATATGTGATGTGCTTTTAGAAACTTCAGTTTTTCTTTGTGTGTATCTCAGAAGCACAACCTGCTGTGTGTATTATGCTTCCAAAGACAAGGTTGCTCTTAAATAAACGTTGATTTAAACCAATGTTGGCACAAAGATGTGAGCAGCTACCAAAACTATTTCATGAACACAAGCTTTATTTTAAGTATGCAAGCTGTGCAATTTTTTAAAATAATAAAGCTTTTCTCATTAAGAAACACATTAAAAAAACCCCCAAAAGTATCATGGAATACAAATATAGCAAACTCTCTGCTAGAATCAAAATAGGTTAGCCAGGCAACAGTCCTGCTGTATTTGAAGTTTCTAGAAATTATACATGATTGGTAGTACACACCACATCAGTATGTAGCAAACGCCAGAAAGATACACTAATAATAATAAAAAAAATGATGGGGAAGGGAAAATTTGACTTATCTAGACAGCCTAAGCCAGCAATACATTGAGAATCATCAATTGAAGTGTTTGTTCATGAAGCAAACTGTTCAGTCACGTGTATTGTTCACATTTGCTTGTTTTGGGCCTTCAGTCACTGTTGTATCTGGCAGGTCGGAATTGTGCAGTGGTCATGTTGATCTAAGTTATTTTATTCAGGTAGCAGGAAGCTCGAATACTTGTAGCTATTCAGCTTTTTGAGAGGCTGTGTACTGAGATCAGTGAACTGAATAGCTAAGGAGATTTAAATACATTGTATTAATTTGCTTTTATTTTTCTACTTGGAGAATGTCTAAACTGTACTTTCATTTTCTAAATGCTGATTCTAATCACCTAGGAAATATTTATCTTATGGCAGCGAGTCAAGTTTTCCCACTGCTGGTGACTCAACAGACTATGTAATCAGTTTTATGCTGGTTCCTGCCTAAACCCCAGAAATTATTCTCTGTTGTGACAACTGAGCAGAGTATGCTTTATGGTAGAGTGTCAAAGGGAGGGCTTCCTGCCCTCAAGATAAAACACACATCAGCAGAAAAGCAAAGATCCCTTGGTAAATTTAACTTTTTGAAGATTTATGTACTCATTTACTAGAACCCAAAATATTTCTTTAGATCTGTCTCTTATGGATCTTTTATTTTTTCACTTGAATAGACCAGTGACAACCACTTTACAAGAACCCCCAAACAAAACACAATCTGATTTTGCTTGGTGAAACTATTCTCTATGCAGAGTTCTAATGTGAAATGACTGTTCAAAGAATTTCTTAAAATTACTATGTCTTCTCTATCTGTGTAAACTTAAAATTCCTGTGGCAGGTGAAAAATATTTTTTTTGCCTTTAGACACATTCATCTTTAGAGAACTGAAAGAAAAAATTTCAAAATTTCATGGAAGCTAACATCCAGTGGAACAGATTGGAGTCAGGGACAGGGCTCTGCAGAAGCACCAAGCCATCTGTTGTGGGTAGGAACAATACCCTTGCAGCTGGCAGGCTGTGAAAGTGCTGCCTGAGCAGTCAGGAAAGGTCTAAAACCTGGGGGCAGTATGGCCATTGCTCTGGTAGCAGGCTGCAAAATGCTCCTCTGGGGGGGATTGCTCAGCTGGCTCCAGCCCTGAGCTGGGCTGGTGGCGCTTCATCACAGGCTTTCCTGTTCCACAAAAGAGTGAGAGGTCAAGGTGGGTAGTTTAATAAAGTAAGTATTTAGATGTTTTGATCTATCCTCTGATATTTGGTCAATATATTAATTTTCATTTTTAGGATTTTTTTCCTTGAGTCCTGCTTGGCCTCTTTGCTCCTTCATTTTCCTCCTTGTTAATGTCAGAGAACAGCAAGTTACTTGATATTGTTTGGAATTTGGGAAGTGGAAGAGGAGAGAAAGGAATAAAAATAATTAAAAATAGATTGAGTCTTTTTCTAGTCTTTATTTTTCATCTTGTATCCTTAGTATCTAAGATCTCTGAAATATTTCTGACCAGGAAGAGCAAAATTTTGACTTGCAGTATTTGATATCCGGAACTAGGGTGGTTGCCTTCCATCTGTTATAAGGTCTGAAACAACATTGTCAGGAAGAGACACAATCAGTCAAGGGCACGGCAACAACCATAGTTCACTGACTCCTCTTGAGCTGTTCCACTTTCAAGTGAAGCAAGGAATTTCATTGTTTTTTAAATGAAAGATAATGGTATCTTTTATGGTAGCTTTGAAATTCTGAAGACAACTTTTTATATTTGGAATGTGTGCAGGGATACCACATCTTTCTCTCAAGGCAATTTTCTGAGCAGCCAGAACCCAGAAATCACTAGTTTTCAACCTATAAAAACACAAGTCTTCTCTCCTGCATTCCACCACCTTCTCAAAGACCTGAACTGTCATTA
Organism: Illadopsis cleaveri; assembly: GCA_013399915.1. Taxonomy (NCBI): domain Eukaryota; kingdom Metazoa; phylum Chordata; class Aves; order Passeriformes; family Timaliidae; genus Illadopsis; species Illadopsis cleaveri. Next base: position 1,243,055 of record VXBB01012340.1, read on the forward strand.
TAAATGTGTATTGTTGTTTACAGCAGCTGGATGTTTAGGCATGAAATATGTTATCTACTCAATCATTGGAGTTTAAAGTCTTTGGATCAGCTTTCTGAGTTAGTCTCACTTCGTCCCAAAATGTTGCACTTCTGAGTACTCAAGACATCACCACATGAAACAATTTGAAATCCTACTTAAAATTTTAGCTGGAACATGGAGCAATACCATGAAAACGTTGAACATGAAAAAAAGCTTGGAACACAATGGCTACAAGTACTAGTAATCTTTTCTGGAGAAACAATTCTACTTGGCTTTTTAGTTATTAATTTATACCTGTGCATATTGCTCATGTTATATTGTTGGGTTTTTCCAAGCTTCTAAGTTTTCTCTTTTTATTCCTTTTAATAGCTTATTTCCTCTCATTGTCCTCTGAAATACAACCCTCTTCTGCAGCTTTAAGGACAAATGTTTTCCTTCCAACTGATGAAGAACATCTTTGCCAGGTATTTTGATGCACATTCTTTGTATTATAATGTTTGCCATAGTATTTCCCTGGAATAATCAGACCTTCTTCTTTTTTCTAGATTAGATTTCATTATTGGGTCAGTCAAATGAGTGGAATGTTTATGGTGGGGCTTCAAAAACACTCTGAAGATACTGTTACAAACATCTGGCAAGTTTCTGGAGAACTATGGAATCAGTGGAATGTACATACCATTACAATCAATAGCACCGAAAAGTATGAGGTTAGTAAATTGAGGTTACTGCAAAGGACATTTCTTAAATGGTTTATAAATTACGGACCTTTTTAATAGGTCAGCACTAAATATTTTGTAAATGAGAAGAAAGCACTATCATGAGATAAACAAGAAAAAAGCCATTTTGGAGATCGTAGTTTGCATTAACAAATACAGCTTGTTCTTATCTACTAATGGTGTTAAAACTGACATCAAACTTTGCTTAAACTGTGATTATGTCTTAAATAAAAGAGTCTCATTGAGCCATAAATTATCCATCAGGCCATAGGGGTGATATGCTTGCAATCTTAACTTTCAGTACAGTATTCTCAGCCTCAGTCTAACTTGACTGATAAACTCAAGGTTTCATTTATATAGGAAATTGCATTTTATACTGTGAGATACTGTTTTATAGGGGTACTGCAAGTGACAAACACTGTACTTAACTATTAATTGCAGTTTTGAGCCTTTGTTACAGAACACATGCAAATGGTTTAATTTTGCTCAAAGATACTGAAAATCAATGCAAATGTCATAGGCTATTTACATGTTTTTACATGAGCATTTACAAAAAACATTAGCATAGTAAATGTAACTTAGGGCTATAATATTGTGCGTGATGTACACTCACTGCTATGCATAATACTGGAGAGAAAGTGGGGAGCAGAGAAGAAAATGAGAGGCCTTTCCTGCTACAGCAGTTACTGAGAATTGCTTAGCATACAAACCTGAGGGCATGGCACCACAACCTCATTTCAATTAACCAAATGAGTGGCATAATTACTTGACTTCCATATTGTGCTGAAACACTCAACAGGATCTTGACTGTTCAAGTAATACTGGCCTGCTCAACTCTTCTGAGAATGTGTATTGCAAAACACCTGTGCTCAACTCAACTCAAGTATCAGCTCTGTTATTGGTCAATAACTTACCTCTACCTGATAAGAGTGTATGTATAGCAATCTGAGGTTGTATTGGAAGGGTTTACTTTGAGATTTAATTTTTTCATCATACATGTAACTTGGAAAATTGACTGAGTCTGGGAATGGTTAATATAACACGGCATCTACTTCCCCTTGCTAGGTCAAATCCTAATTAGATTATTGCTAGCAAACCTGCTTATCCTTTGGCCTCTATCAAGTGCTCTGATGGGCAGAGTCCAGCTTTAAAGAAGCAGGTGTCAAACTTCCTGCAGTAATCATTAAAACTGACTTAAGAAACACAACTCAGCACCTCACAAAACCTCGTCTGAAGCTGAGCAAATTTTCTTGTTTGCACATTTTGCTCCAGTGACAACTTGCAAGATATCACTGACATACAAGTGAATGCAATTCACTTGCCCTTTTGCACTTGTTCTTTTATATGACAAGAGACTTAGCCTACAGGGATATCTGTGACATTTTTCAAGATAAAATTTTGATTATTAATGTTTCTATGGAGAAAATTATGAGAGAAAAATAATTTTTATTTGGATGTACAAACCATTTTGAAATAGGGTGCTTTAATACTTTTGTCAATTTTAAAAACACATTTGAAGTGAGATTTATGTTAAAATCTACCTCTGAACCTCCACTGCTTATTTTCTTCGCTCATTTTGATGTTGACTATTTAACACCCAAGCCTCTTCCTACTGAGAGTCTGGATTATGTTTATGGGATACAGAATTTAGTTTGGCACCCAAAAAAATCTCAATTTTATGGAATTCTGAAATAAAAAGATTGCCAGTGGTATAACTACTGAACAGGAAGAAAGCTCAGTGTGTCTGTTTTGGCTGGGTTTTGGAGAACTGTATCATGTTTTTCTCTTCTAAGCTACTTTTCCTCTGATTTACTCAGAACAAATTTCTGTCTCCCAGACATCATAAAGGGAAAGGGTTCTAGGCTTGGGGTTCATTTGTGTCTTTGGACTTGATCCCTCTTTTACCTCATGTTTTGCTGCTGTGCTGCAATCTGCTGCTGTGGCTGTCTTGTGGAGTCAGCACAGCTCATGTTTGATCTCACCTACAGTCCCACTGCACCTTCCATGCCACTAATGGAGCTGCAATGCTCATTTGATCTGGTGCTCACAGATATTCCATAGATATAGATCATTGTAGTTATGAGCAAATAGTGCCACTATGTAGGCATATTTTTTGTTACTGACTTGTGAGCTTAAAGAGCTCTAGACTTTGTGTGAGAAGGAAAATTGAATGGTTTGTTTCTGGAGCAAACTAGGGTGTGAGTCACTTTGGTTATTGTTGGACAGAACTCAGGGAACATTGTCTAGGTATCTGCACCAGATAAAGCCTGGATAATCATTTTTAGACAAAAGAGAACCTGGAGGCATAATATAGTAATATTATTTTCTGGAAGTAGGGAAGTTGAGAGACTGTTTATGAGTTTCAAGGAAACAAAGGTTCATACAGACTGCATGTGCACTGATGGAATATGAACTTGAAGCAGCCTCTGATTTTGCTCCAGCAAAGGGAGGTAGGCCCTCTTCAGCATTGTCTGAATCACTTTATCTCAGTTTATAATAAAATCTGACTATGAACCCCCAACTGCAAGCTGTAGATAGATATACATATTAAATGTATCGAGTATTTTCATGGACAGTAGTTTCTTGCCCAGTAGGTTCTTGCCCAGAATTATCTTGGGGAGTACTTTATGGCCAGTAGTTTCTTGGGATGTTGTTTCTTGCCCAGTAGTGCCTTCCCAAGTAGATTCCTGCCCAGTAGTTCCTTGGAGAGTAGTTTCTTGCCCAGCAGTTTTCTTCCCAGTAGTCTCTTGCCCACTATTATCTTTGGGAATAGTTTCTTACCCAGTAGTTTCTTGCCCGGTAGTTTGTTGTTCAGTAGTTTCTTGGCGAGTAGTTTCTTGCCCAGAATTTTCTTGCAAGGTAGATTCTTGGGGAGTAGTTCCTTGCTGAGTTGTATCTTGGGGAGTAGTTTCTTGCCCACAATTTTCTTGCAAGGTAGATTCTTGGGGAGTAGTTCCTTGCTGAGTTGTATCTTCGGGAGTAGTTTCTTGCCCACAATTTTCTTGCAAGGTAGATTCTTGGGGAGTAGTTCCTTGCTGAGTTGTATCTTGGGGAGTAGTTTCTTGCCCACTAGTTTCTCTCCCAGTAGTTTCCTGGGAAGTAGTTTCATGGGCATTAGATCCTTGCCCAGGAGTTTCTTGTCCAGTATTATCTTGGGGAGTCGTTTCATGCCCAGTAACTTCTTGTGGAGTAGTTTCTTGCCCAGTAGTTTATTCAGGAGTTGTTTCTTGGGGAGTAGTTTCTTGCCGAGCCTTTTCTTGCCCAGTAGTTTCTTGCCCAGTTGTTTCTTGCCCTGTAATTTCCTGGGGAGTAGTTTCTTGCCCAGTAGATTCTTTCCCAGTAATTTCTTGGCCAGAATTACCTTGGGGAGTAGTTTATGGCCAGTAGTTCCTTGGGGAGCTGTTTCTTGCCCAGTAGTTTCTTATGGCAGTAGTTTCTTGCCCAGTAGTTTCTTGCCTAGTATTATCTTGGGGAGTAATTTCTTGCCCTGCAGTTTCTTGGTGAGTTGTTCCTCAGGGAGTAGTTTTTTGTCCCAGTAGTTTCTTGCCCTATATATTGTTGGATAGCAGTTTCTTGGAGAGTAGTTTCTTGGAGAGTAGTTTCTTGGGGAGTAGTTTCTTGGGATGAGTTTCTTGCTCAGTGTTTTCTTGCCAAATAGTTTCTTGGGGAGTAGTTTCTTGGGGAGTAGTTACTTGCCCAGTTCTTTCACAGGGAGTAGTGTCTTGCCCTATACTTTCTTGCTAATTTATTAATAAATAAATTTTGATTTCAAGATGAAACATCACTGTGCAAATGTAAACTATTTTCAAATCCTTGATATTAAATCATATTTCTGGTGTTTCTAATTATAAAACAGTGCCCTATATTGTTTTAGGAATTTATCCGAAAATTTGCCGTGATAGAAACATAAAATAGGAATACACTATTTGCCCTTCTCGTGGTGATGTCATGAAATGACACATTAAGTGCACTTATCATTGCAATAGAATTCAAGAATTCAAAATACTGTTTTCTGAAATAAATAAAATTAGTAAATTTCCAAGATGCTGCATTTCATTCATATAGCCATCTTTCTGAATGTGATATGGCTGCCACTCTTCTTGTGCAAGCCAACTGCAGGTTCAGTAAAACAAACATAAGACAAAAGATTACCCCCCTCAAAAAAATTCTAATTTGTAACATAATGGTCGTATGGTTGGATAACTTGTGTCATCTTGTACAGCAAAAAACTCAGTTCTTGGTAATTTATAGGTTTTCTGCATCAATCTGTTTAGCTAAGCACAATATTGTTGCTAAACTCTCAAGGCAATATTTGAAAAATTATTGCTAACACTGTGAATTCCTTATTAAGAGCTAGAACGTACCTCTAGGTAGATTGTGCTTCCAAGACTCTGGAAAATCCTGGAGCTGTTTCATCCCAAGATGTGACTATGGAATAATTTAAGGAATGTTGTTCATAAGATTGATTTGTTGGGTTGTTTAGATTGGTATGTTTTTGTTGTGTTTTCCCAAGGACTGTGATTGATCAGTCCCTTGTACACTACTGCAGAAAACCTCTAATAGTCTGTACATTTACAAATGTGGATTGAAATCTGCCCTTGAGATGGAAAAGTAAAATATTCATTACTTCTTGTGCATAGAAGACTTTGGTGGGGGTTACAAACCCCACTGCTGTAACATTAGAGCAGAATAACTGTCAACCAAGTACTCTTCAAGGTTTGTTTTGGCTAAAAATGTGATGAAAAACTTCTGAATAATGGTGTTTTTTGCTCTGACTTTTCTCCAGGTTTCTGAGAAATTCTGAAATCAACCAGAAAAATCACATTTCCAGTCTTTGGTGGAATAATGGCTTGATAAAATCCTTTGTGTTCTATTCTTTAACTGTCCTTGATTAGATTTTAAGGCACTTTATTGAGATTTTCAGATCCTTCCTGTTAAGTTCTACTTTAATCTTGAGTTAGATGATTGGACTACCTATCTGTGCCCGGGTGAAAAAGCCACAGATGTGTGAAAAAGCCAGGATGATAATCCTCCAGAATTGTTAAATATGTGATTAGAGTTCTCATGTTTCCAATAGATACTTCATGGACTTGACTGGCATATACTGTGTGTTTTTTTGTTTTGTCTATGACACTGGTAAACTCTGTTTCTTGTTAATTTGATTTTAATCTCTTTAGGTTATCTTTTTGGGGATGGTGGAGACCCAGAGACAAGGTGAAACTGTTGCCATTGATGATATTACCTTTAGTGAAGGATGTTCTATAGCAGCTGGTAAGAATACCTGTTTTTCAGGGGCCAGGTCATTTCACATTTTCTTTTCCTTGGATTAGAAGAGAAAAAACAATGGAATGGTTTTGCTATTCAAAGGGTTTTTTAACTCTGTAAGTGTCTTCATTTGGCTCATTTTCATTTCCCTAAGCAATCACCTGTCTTTTCACATCTAAACACAGCTACAAAGAAAGACAATAAATACTTTAAGTAATCTGATACATTAAAAATGTAGGGCTCAGTGGGTAAAAAAGATCTACTGTTTTTGGCTGAAGAATTGATGTGTTCATCAGGCAAAGCTTTGGAGCTGGCTAGGAAGATTACCAAGGCACTCGTGTATTTCTAAATGCTCGGAGGTCCTGATCCTCAGCTGTGCAATGGGGTTATGCTGTTCTGCTCTGCTACATCCAAGAGCTGCTATGTCAGACTGGTCATCTCTGCAGTCAGACCATCCCTGCATGTCAGGATTCTTTAGCAAAATATTTCCTATTTTCCTTTTCAACCCAATGTATTCTTATGGAAAAGGAATGCCACCTATCCTAGCATAAATTGAGTTGCTTGCTCCTCCGTATTACACAAGAGTGTTGCCCTCTGGCACTTATGTCACATCCTCAGGTGAGTGTAGTTCTGAGTCAAAGCACCTCCTTTGTTTTTCTTGCTTTTATTTTTGGCATGGGCACAGAGGGTTTAGACTTTAAACTTAACTGAAGATATGAAAAGCAGTGTTTGACACAGACCAGGCTAGGTTATGTGGTTGGTTTAATGTGTACCACACTCCTAAATAATGCTCTCTAAATTTCCCTGTATGGGTATTAAAACTTTAGAGTGCTAAGCAATTTCAAGCAGATCACATTAAGAGCAAGAAAGAAACCTTAATTTAATGATGCCAGCAGGCATATATATTTAGATTTCTATAATTCTAGAAAGTTATGTTCTTGTTTCACCAGTTCCTGCAGGAGATCTGTTTGTAAAAATACATTGAGGTTTTCAACAAAATCCTTCTAAAGCAAAAAAAAATCCAATCAAAAAAACCCTCAGCTATGAGATGAAACACTGTCTCAAGGAGATGGAAAAAGAAAAAAAGTAAACTGATGTATATTCTCACCATATCATATAAATCCAGGTGTTAAACTTACCTTACACTGCAGCTGTTGAACTCCGTGCTGAGGTTTGCAGATTGAGCTGCTGCACTGTTAAGTGCCTCAGGTATATTCTAATGAGAGCCAGTTCTTATCCTGTGTTTCCTCATTAGGAGAAGTCAACTTCATTAGGTGACATCTAAATGGCTCACAGCAGCCAAAAACAGGGTCAAAGAACCTTAATTTTCTCCCTGAAAAAGGAATGTTACTACTGAACATTTTCTAGTAATTAAAACAAAAGGTCAGACTGATGGTTGGTTGAATTTGAAATAATTTTTTCACTAGTCCTCATGGAATGAATGTCTGGATAAGTAGACTTTTAATGAAAGCACTTTAATTTTGTGAAATCCTTAGTTAAAACTTGCATTTTTAATGTATCCTTCATGATTTTTAATCCCAATACAAATGCACATAAGAGATGACCTGGGCATTTGTATTCATTAGTATGACTATGTTTTTAGGGTTGTGAATAAAATATCTTAAATTTTTGTGCTTTCAGGAGTTTCTTGGTGCAAATTGTGATGGCCAAATATAAAACTAATTTCATCATGCTTTAGGTTCTTTCTGCCCTTCCTCCCTCCCCTGACTCCCAAACTGCCCCACTTCAGTCTGTTGTCCAGTTCTGCTAAAGACTAAACTTCATGCCTTGAAAAAAATACAACTAAAACCTATCTTCAGTATAGGGATTTAAGACACTCCACAGTTTGTAGTTTTCCCAATAGCTGCCAAATAGTTTATCACTCAAAATTCACACAGCTCTTTATCATACTTTTGAATATAGGCTGCAGAAAAAAATACTTTGGCTGTAAAATAGAAAATATTGAAGTTATCTTTTGAAACACATGTAATGCAAAAATCTCCTTTAATACCTTTAGTAGACCTTTTGTTCAAAGGCTTCATATTCTTATCCAAGTGGCTACTCTGCAGAATTCCCTCTCAACTCCCAAAGAATTATATATGTGAAGAACCCCACTAAGACTGTCCTTCTGATCTCTACTAGAGATAAAAGAAAAGAGCTCCAAGGCATGAAAGTGGAATGCTGTAAAGGAGAATGAGGCTTTTGTCCTCCTTAAGTCACTTGTAACACAGAATTGACAAAGCCTCATTGCAAAGTTATGGGGTTTTTTTCAGGAAAACTGAAGTAATTACATATATATTGCTTATAATGAAAAAATTTTGACAAAAATCCAGTATGAATACTTCAGCTGACAAAATCTTAAACTTAATTCCTCAGTTAATTCTAATCCTGCAAAGACGTAGCCTTTAATATTTGAGATGAACTGCTACAGGGATGAGAATCAGAAAATCCAAAATATTAATCTCACTGTTGTCTGACATGCTGTAGTATTAAGAGCTGGAAAACAGGTATTTTTTCAAAACAAACCCTCAAAAATAAAAACTAAATTAAAAAAAAAAAACCCACAAAATTGCTCAAAATGTCTTGTATCATTACTTCAAAAGCATTTAAAAATATTTTGATTCCTTTTGAAAGAATTTGCAAAATTATTTTGAATGGTGGAATTTGACAAAATCCATCTTTTTCCAGATCCTTGTGGAACTTTGCATTTTCCATCTGAAAAAAGTTTTTGACAAGCTCTTTCTCACATAATACACACGGTTTGGAAAAGTGCATATTTATTTAGCACTAGCACAGACAAAAAAACTGAAAGGTTTGCAGCACTGCCCGGACCGGCCATTTCACTGAGGCGTCAGTAATATGAATAATACAATGTCTCTCAGATGAAGGAGACAGTAACATCTATGTAAACTAACCTGAAATTGTTTCCTCCTTACAGTTACGAATGTTTCCTCTGAGATAACCTGTCTGCTATTTAATAATGTGTCTTAACCAGGAGATCACCTTTCTGCTGCAATAACATTAAGAAGTGAAGCTTCCATTGTCATGGTGCGATCCTGCTTAAAATCCTGACCATTGCCGAAGGCAACTAGATTAGTCAGGCATGTTGTGCCCTTAAAAAGCTCTCAAAAATATGTGGTGATGCATTCAGAATCTTTCTGTCTCTAAAAAGAGGTATTCTGTTACAAGTATTGTGGAGGTGCTGCTGAGTTTAACCTCATTTAAAAGTGGTTTTTCTGTAGCTATCACCTGGAAAAGTAAATAGGTATTTCTTATTATTACATGTCAGTTTTTGTGTTACCTGGCAACTCTTTCTGTGGAATTGAATTCATGAAGGTTGTGATGACTGGCTAACATAAATAGCACGCCATTGCTTTGAAAGAAGCATCTATCTTGAGGGAATGATTTCTTGGAATATTTAAAGATGGCAGGCTGAAATACAGGACAGCAATCAGGGATACACAGGGCTTTTGAAGAACTTTTTGAAGAAGCAGAAGTGTTATCAAGGAGTTTAATAAGCATAGTTTTCTGATGGTGAATAATCTGATAAATAATGACCTCTTCAGAAGTGATTTTTTATCTTTCAGTACCACAGATGACCATTTTTGAGCTTGCCCTCTGCGAGTGGCACTCAGACCAGGCAGCAGAGCCTGCTCAGAGGGTACGGCTGCAGGCCGGGCACAGGATTGCCTCCTGCTCCTTCCTGAAGGATTCCAGCAACAACACTGAAGGTGGGGATTCAATCTAACTCAAAATTACTAGCTGTCATGAGGAACATAGTGCTTTTTATGGCAAGATGGTGCCTCAATACCAAAACAGAACAGAACTACAAAAAGTAGGTTTTGTTTTGGCTGTTTAATAAGGGTAGCGTGAGCACTCCTGCTGGTAAGACATAAAATATTTTATTGTAAGAATTAAGGAATTTTTTCCAGTATTCATGAAATATTTTTACATAAGAGTTCCAATATAAACTAATAGCTGATTTATTCTCCAGTTTATTCTCTGTATGAGATCTGTGCAAGAATTTGGTGAAATTAAATCAAGTCATATCCATCTAAGCCCACAGCCCTTGTGTGGTTTTTTCTGTTTTGTTTGATTTTGATACTTGAAAATTTGACTTGTGTAGTACTACTCTGCTTGAGCATACAGTCTGGAACTTCATTTTAAACCTTTTATTAGGGCAACTGTAAACAAAAAAAAAAATTCTAGAAAATAGTGTCCTACGTTTAAAATAAATAAAATTAGTCCAGCTGCAATTTTAAGAAGTAAAGAGCATCACTTGCTTTTGAAGTCACTGTCTAGTACGTGTCTATGGGTGTATGGGAAATGTTTTTGAAAGCTTAATGGATGTAAATTTCTAAGTGTTCTATTGTGAGATGGAATTGTCTTTCCTGTTAAGTGTTTGGCTTGTGTACTGAGGCTGCCTTCAGAGGAGTCAAGCATTGTTAGTTGTAATAATACAGTTTGTGATGCAGCTTTGAAGAACTGATATTGTGGAGATTACTGCTTGAACTCTGAACCCACAGAAATGAAGCACATCTCGTTGATAGAAGCAGAATGAATGTTAGATATTGTTTTTATTAAAAAAAAATTAAATAAATTTTAGCATGCATTTCAATACAGTCTAGTAACCATAAGTCAAATTATCATTTAACATCAAAGAAAAGTGCCTGAGTGTATGCACTATATTAAAATTAATTTTTGCAGGTATGAATAAGGGCAAGCATAGAGAAAAGTAGATTTTTTTCCCCCTTAAATGTGAGGAGAAGAGTCATATCATCTTCCAATTTCTACTGAGGTATCTAACAAAAAAGACACTTTTCACTAGATTTTATTTGAGAAACCTCTCTGAAATTCATTGTGTCTGTGCCATACCTTAATATGACGTCTTAAGGGCTAGAACAGGGTATGGATTTCCCTTTTTAGGCAATATTAAGAAAAGATACTGAAATTCTGTAAAGGCTTTTACAGGACTATATTAAAAGCACTGTCTGTGGGAAGAGAATATATTTGGGAATGTTTCCTGCATAGATGCTTGGGCATTATTGTATGGATATGCACAGGCAGCTGAGTAGGCTGAATTTCCTCAACTGCTTGGGGACATTCCCTGTGCTTCTAAGTCATGAAGAAAAATGAAAATGTGAGAAGAAACAAGCATCAAAACAACACAAATTTAATTCATAATGATCATTAAAAAGCATTGAGAATCTGAACTGTGATTGCTGACCTCTCAATACTTTCAGTATTTCTATTCATGCAGATGTGTTGAGACATACATGAAGAGGTAGAATATAAAATAAATTCTAAAAACTAAAGAAATGGTATGCAAACTGCAAAAATGCCATGCTTGAGGGTTAAACTTGCAATGCAAATAGAGCTTGACTAAGCTTTGTATTCTAATTTTGATCAAAGCTTTCACTTCTATAAATACAAGAGAGGTAAGAAATAAATTACAAAGAAGAGGTCTAAACAATGATATTTATAAAGAAAAGATTTCTTACAGCCTTTGAATAATCCTTCCTTGCTGGTATCCCTAAATTTAATAACATACTTTCTGTCCTTGGGAGACTTTTTTCCTTTGTTCTTTTATTGCTTTGTTTCTCTAGTTTTGTATTCTAGGCAATTTATCTATAATTTTTCCTCTTAATTTCTCTAGTGTCAAAAGTTCTTACAGAAATTTTATATTGCCCTTGTAATACTGCTCAGAAAGTACTTTTTTCTGGTTTCCTTTGTTGATGTTTCATACATGCCATCGTAGTTTCCATAGTTTATGTTTCTTACATTGGATTAAGCAGAAGCAATCACAATACTTGCATAAAATACATTCTCTAAAGAAGAGAAAGCATGCTTTTTTGGACACAGGATCTTTCTGGATACTTCTTAGGACTTTGGTTTATTTAGAGCAGTGCACTTGCCTTCTTGTCAAAAAAATCATGTCAACTTCTCTTTGCCCTGCTTTTAAAGATTCAAGTACTTGAAAGAGGGAAAAGCACGTTAAGTATCACTGGGCTCAGAAACTAAAATTGGTTGGTTTTATGACATCAGAGAACTCTGAAGTTAGATAAACAACTGGTAGCATGTTTTCTGGTGTTGCATATTTCTCTTATGCACAAGATAGTAATCATAGAAGTGTAGAGGCTTTGTTCATGTCTGTCAAAAAGAAATCTGAGTTAAATCTACATTAATCCCCTGTATAAAGGTTAGTTTCTCTGGCATGAAATTACAAGCTTAACTCCAAGGATATTTCAAGAATATATTACAGTGTAAATCATTGCATAGCACAAAGAATAAATAGGCAACAGAAGGAAAGAAATATGGTCCTTTACAAAAGCGAGCATTTTTCTTGTGAAGTGACACTTTCTTCCTTCACCTTGAGATTGTGTAACATTTGCATTTGAAATAAATTTTATTTAGAGAAATAAACACAGAAACTGCAGACTTAAGAGCTTTAATCAGTCCTAGTTTATTATTTTAATAGTTGCTGCAGAAGGCAGCAAAATATTCAGTGACTCACGAGGCAGGGGAAAGAGCTGATATATTTAGTAAAAAAATATTTAGCCTTTTTATTTCTGAAAACTAATAGACACTCTTGAGGGGATGGAGAACTCCTTTAGATCTCTGCAGGAATGCTTTTATAAGGGCCAGCAGGTCAAGAAGAGCACAAATTGCTTTTCTGCTTCAGGTGGGAAGACAATATGCTTCCAGCATTTTGTTGCAGAAGTTCTGCCTGAGAAGTAAAGACCTTGATTACACGGTGGGGATGTGACTGCTTCCTGCAGCAGTAATGCAGATGACTTTTTTTTGTTCTTTTGTCTTTTTAAATATTGCTGTAATAAAGCGTATTTCCTGGGAACCACAGTGGGAAGAAGGCCCAACGTCCACATATATTTGTCATTACATATTAAATGTTTGTAAATGTAAGGGGGCTGAGCTGGGACTTCTTGCAGGTTTTAACATGCAAAATAAAAACTTTGAGATACTATTGACTGATGCAATTCATGGTTGCTGGGGCTACCTGTGAATAAAATGAATACATATATATCTATATCTATTTAACAGGAAGCAGATGACAACCGAGTCACATCATCAGCATCATGATCAGATTTCACTCTTTCTGGAATGGGTCTTTGGTGTAATTGCTTGAGAGCAGTCCTTCTTTTTAAAGACTGAGAAAAAAAATGTTTTGTGAAAAAGTGACCTTTATTTTCTGTCCTTTTTTTTTCAGGCCATTTTGAGTGGTTAGAAGCTTATTACAACCCATTATATGAAAGGGCCTATCTAAACAGCTCCATGTGTCATTGTTCCAGCAAGAATTGCCATTTTCAGTTTCACTACTCCATGGCAGATGGCAGTGGTCTCAAGGCAGCACTGCTTATGAATCAGGTAAGGAGAAATGTGTTCATTTCCAAAAGGTAAAGGTATGGCAACCCAGGTGTTGCCACACAAAATGCAAGATACACCTGCTGCTACATGCCTGTCCCCTGAGTCAGCTTGTGCAAAAAGTGACTTGGTACCATTCCACTGGTCTGTGCACTTGCAAAACCTGGGTGTTCGCCATCTCGGCTATAAACTAATTTGATGGGTGAATATTCTGCAGTAAGACTTCAAGGACAAACCCAGCTATTGCAGAATTAAATAAATTTCAGATTGCAGGAGGAAAATCTATAATGACAGCTTTTCTAGCCTTGTTCTGCTATGGAAATAAGAAAATAGGTGCTTTTGTCTACAGAGACATATTAAAAAAGAAAATTGTTGACTCAGGATAACAGGAAAGTTCTTGATTAAATATCTGCTTTACTTTGTCTTGCCCCAAGTGTTAGAGCAATATTTTTTCTATTCTCCTACCTATTAGTAGATAAAAGAGCCCTTCCAGAAACACAAATGCCAGTTGAGCATTGCTAACTCTTTCCATCTTTCTTACCTCCCCTACCTTGTGAGACTTTCTAATATTAAGGTGTTCTCTTTTGGAAGTCTGGTTTAATAGGTTAATATTGATGCTTTGCACTGCTACTTAATGAAAGCAAGAACAGTAGAACTGCTCTCATTAAGTTAATGGCTCTCGTATCTTGATGCTGGAGCTGAATTTTTATCACCAAGCAATACACATATTTAAATATTAGATCCACTTCTTTCACAAAGAAACCCCAAAGTGTAACACAACCAAAAGGTTTTAAAATAAGGACAGGAAATGGAAATAATTTATTTCTTTCCAGTTGTGCCTTTGAATATTCATGAAAACAACTCCAGCCTTTTGCTCATGTTTCATTTATAAAAGCCAATAGTTGTATTTTTCTACGACCCATTACCGTGTCAGGGAATTGTAACATAATCAGTGTTCTGGTCAGAATGCACAGAGTTTTGTGCCACAGTATTTGCCAATAAATTCCCAGGTATGACACTCTCAGCAACCTTGAGACAGAATAGGAATATTGATTTCAGCTGTTCACCTAAGTAGCATCACTGGACCCAATTTAAGAGGTTTTTTTCCCTGAAAACAGAGCAAATTATGTAAGTGAAAACCATAAGGAAACTGACATCGGAGTTCCCATAGAACTGGGAGCCTAGACTGAATTAATTGATAAACTGGTCCTTACATGCTCATTAGAAGAACATTTTTCTGGCATTTATTAAATCAGTCCACTCTCTTTCCACAGATCCTCTTGTCCCTTTTATATTTTAAGTATTGAATTTTTCCTTCAATCAGAAATGTATTTATTGCACATAGACTTACTTAAAGCGATGTGAATTACTCCTAGTGCAAAATTTGCCAGAAAAATCTTCAGAAACATAAGCTTCTGCTGGTAGTTTCAGGAGAAATAAACCTACAGACTCATGTTTAAGACTTCTTAAACTGAAATGAAGGGAGAATTGGCTTTTACACATTTTGCTACTGAATTATTAGGTTGTTTATGAAAAACAAATGAATCTTCTAAACTAGCCAATACTAAGAAGCAGAAGTGAAGGTCAAGTGCTTGTTCTGACCCTGGAAGACAGCAAAGCTGCTGTCCTGGAAGCTGTCATTCAAAATTACCCTCTCAATTGTATGTACCTTACAGTTTTCTGCACATACTATCACTATATTTATTGATCAAAACCTCTTGTCTTTGAATAACTCTTGCCCAGCACTGGCAGGCCCAACACACCTGGAGACTGGATTATAGCCAATGTACAATTTCAGTACTGTTCTTAGAGGCAAGTGACAGAGATGTTGTAAATTTATCCCTGGCTTTCCTCAGTCTTTCAAGAGAGAGAGCAAAGATGAGTGAACATATTTTCTAATACAGACGTTATGGTATCAGTCGGAAGACAGGGAATTTAAATTGCTCTTGGGTATGAAGAAGGATAAGGAAAATGGGCCCATTTTGTCAACAGTAACCTGTTGTTTACGTACATTTAACTTGCAGTCCATGATAATCTGCAACTTTTCCGCTTTTATTGCAGGCTTGCCAAACTGCTCTTCATTAAACACTACTGCATTTGACCATTTGATTTTTCTTTCTTAATTGTGACTCAGATGTCTTTGAACTTTGATTCCATTCCAATTTTAGTACTTCTGGCTTATATTTGTCTTACTATTTTTCTATTCTGCACCATGTTTGAATTCCCATTTGGGAATATTAACTGTTCAGCTAACATAAAATATTCACAGAATCATAGAATGTCCTGAGCTGGAAGGTACGCACAAGTATCATTGAAATCCAACTCCTGGCCCTGCACAGGACAGCCCAAGTGTCACTCCATGTGCCTGAGAACATTGTCCAAATGTTTCTTGAACTCTTGTCAGGCTTGGTGNATCCCATTTCCCAGTTTGTACATTCAATTAACAAAATTACCTGTCTGTTAACTGACAGATAAATTTTAACATTTTCTCTAGAAATGGAAATCAAATAATATAATGTTGAGTCTATCATTTGCTGTTCATTAATTGTTTGTTACTCCCCTTAAGTAATGGGCTAATTCTTCTTCCTTTTATCGTTGTAATCTTTACATCTTGCATGGCTTTGAAAAATATAGAAATTAAGCAATAAAAGATAATTTCAACTAATGTTTATGTGTGCAAGTATATTTGTATCCTAGTACACTAAAATTTTTCTATGTGTTCAACAACACTTGAAAAAGTCGTATGAGTACACTCCTCTGCAGAAGGTAAAGTTGATTAATCATTGTGGGGGAACAAATAAGCATTTGTTGCAAATTACTCTCTGGAAAGAGAAGTAGAGGCAAAATAATGGGTGCAGTTGCACAGCAATGCATGTATCTATAGAGAAATGAAACACAAAAAAACCGATTAAAAGTATTTTATAAATGGAGACTTTTATAAAAGTCGTGATTTCTCTTCCATCCTTCAAATATGAGTGGCAATATCTCAGAAAAAAAAATCCCAAAACATTGTGGGGAAAAGGAACACTTCTTGCTTATTTTAGCTTTAGAAAAAGTTTTTTATTGTAGTAATATATCACAGTAAAGGGGAATAGAGTAAAGTTATCTTGAGCAACCGCTCCATGCATCACCAAAATAAATCTTGAAGGAAACTACTGGAAAAGCAACACTTTCCATATTTCAGAAGAAGGCTAGTGACACAAGGACTGTGCTAGAGGGGTTAACCCATTTGTAGCAAAGAGGTGGAAGAATATGACAAGCAGGGTGAATACTACAAGAATTGTGAGGAAAAGAAATTATTTTGTTTACTTATTAGAACTGTATAAAATCACAGGGTAAAATCTGCTTAAAATATTGGTTCATCTGAGGTGACGTACAGCTTTCAGTGTAAATAAAAGTCCCAGAACTGGCAACTATACAGAACACTCAAAACTTACTGCTACAAGCTATTTGTATTAAAATTAGTTTGGGAGAAAAATGTTCATGGGGCTGGGTTTCTAAGGTGTTATCTGAATGTGAACAAAATTATACTATCGAGGTGCATCCAGTCAAATACACAGCAAATACAATGCTCCCCAAAAGATATACAAATGTGTTTGGAGGATTTGTACATGCAGGTGGGAAGGAGCATGTTAAATAAAAGCAGAAATTTAACCACAGGCTATGGTTTTAACTGGTCATGCAGTATGGTTCCTAGTACATCATCCTTTTCTGTATCTTATACTTGCCTAATGTAGGTTAATAGATTTTCTTTGAAAGCTGAATTATTTAGTAAAATGAAGCAAATTTTACACAGAATGAAGTGTCCTCAACATTGAAAGACTTTTGCTGAATATGTCATGTAAAAAAAGTAGACTAATACATCCTATACTGATGTATAAACTCACAGCTGACTTTTATTGCTGAAATCAAGTATGCCATGTACTCTGTCCAATTTGATCTCTTCTGTCACTCACTGTTTGAAATTAACGTATTGCCTTGGCCCTGTCTTTTCCAAAACTGATCTCTGAACACATGTTCAATGGAGATTTAATCTTCCAGCTTTGGTAATATATCAGTATAGCCTTGGTAGGAAAAGAGCACTAATTGTCTGCACATCACAAATCATATCAATGTTATTCTGCTGGCTCACAGCCACTTCTCTCCTTTATATTATAAAACAGGAAAAAGATAACTGTCCTTGCCTATAGTATTGATAACATTTTGCATACCTATCATAACCCCTTCTATTAATCTCCTGTAAGGTAAATTGGTTTATACTTTCAATTTCTCTTCATACAACAGACTCTCCATTTCTCTTATCCTGCTTTACATCTTTTTCTGAACTGCCACTAATTCTGTAATATCCTTTGTGGAAAAGGTATGACCAACGCTCTGCAGCTTCCTAAAAATAGTCTCAATATTGATATTTTAATGACAAATCTGTTTGTATGTATAGCCTATATTAACTTTTCCCAGGGGTTTTTTCTGTCTTTTTGGTTTTTCTCTATTTTGCAACTGCTTCTTAAAAAGATTTTGTGTGCGTATATAAAGTTCAAATTTCTGCTTTCTTCCCTTTATGCCTTAGTATGTTCCAACAAGGATCATGACCAGAAACCAAGTGAGTTGTGAGATACTTTTGCCAGATTATTGAATCAAAAGGGCTTGGAGTGCTTGCATAAAGGGAGCCTTACCATATGTAGCACTCTTCCTTTTATCCTTAGGAGGTGGAATGAAAATGGGAGGATTAAGGTAACTCAGAGCATGACTAAAAGTTGTTAGGTTGTGCTTTTTGGGCTTGCTTTACAGATTTGAAAGAACAGTTTTTCACACAATTGCTTGGGTAATTCTGGCAGACCCAGAATTCAGTTCTAAGAGAACTGAATCTAATTAATTACACAACATAACATAAGCTGTTATTTATGAAAAGGAAACTTGTGTAGAGAACACCATGGAAACATATTGTTAAATTCAGCAATAACACGGCTTAATTTACATATTAATTAACTTTAATTCTACCAACTCAGCTCCTGATAATTATATTATTAGTCTGTTTAGTCACAGTAAATATGTGTTGCTTCCCCTCTCTCCAGTAGACCTCAGTGCAAAGATTGCAGATGAATATGAGAAGCTCTATTTTTTCGCATAGAGCAACTTTGCATGTAGTGGTTGTTTGGCTGGGAGATGAAAAGATGGAGGACAAAAAATGGCCTTGATAACTTCTGGAGGAACAAAAATTATCTTTAAACATTGCTTTCTACATTTTACAGGAGGAGCATGTCTTGTGGGAAACCAACATCATGACTAATAAGGAATGGGTCAAAGTAAATATGCAGCTACCAATGGGGCTAGAAAACATACAGGTATGAATGAAAAAGGCATGTGCTCAATTTTTGAAGATATTTTACTTCTTAATTTGTAAATCTTCTAGGAAGCCTAAAAATTTGTTAAAATTGTGTGCATATTGCATTTCTTGCTATTTTTTTCATTGCTTCAATTTGAGTAAATCTCTGGTTGAATCTCAAGAAAACATCTACACAAACATGACATACTGGACTGGACTTAAATAATATGCAAGAAAATGAATACAAATCTCATCTGATTCTAATTAGCCATCTGAGTCCAACTCAGGAATTACCAACTCATTTAAATTTATATATATTGTTAAGTGAGATGATGTAAATGATCCTTGTGGAACTTCAGCGAAATTATGTAAATCTAATTGAGAAGATACCTTCTCCTTGAAAATTCAGGAACAGAGATAAATTCCAAACTGCAACTACTTAATTCTTATATTAATTTACAAATTTCCATTTTAAGTAATTTTTCCTTTACAGTTTTTTTTGTAGTTCTCCAAATAACCATCATATTTTACTGTTTCAGCAATCAGCTGAAAATATAATCTTTGTGAAAGGACAAAGACTAAGCCCACTGCAGGAATTGATGTTTTGACAGATGTTAGAATGAATGCATTTCAGCAAGCTAGTAGGTTCTAAGTGTGTGTTGTTGCCTGTCTCTCCTTTTCCCACAAGGACAATTTTGAATACACAAGCAGATGTGTAATTAAGCTATCTACAGTATCTAAAAATAAATAAACAAACGCCTGCTCAGCTTGTATGTATATAAGTAGGAAGCCAAAACTTGTATTTTTGTACCAAGACTGCAAGGATCCCTGCACTTAGGGAAGAAATCTTTACTTTTACTAAAGATAGATAAATACACTCTTTAAATTTGTGCTTGTTTCATACTTTCAGCACAGCATTCTGCTTTTTGAACTGGTAGAGAGAGAATGGAAAGTATTAGAAGACTTTTGTAATTCTGAAGAAATTTTCTCCAGTGGAAGATAATGACCTATATAACTCTTATGTTTTAGAAAAAAAAATGTCTCTTGAGATTTCACTCCAACCTAATTCCCAGGCTTTGGGGAGTGTGCTCCCTTCTGCTTATGCTCCAAATCACATCTTTTCTAGTTTCCTTCTGTTCCATGAGATACTCTTACACTGCTTTCTGACCCTTGCACGTAACTACTTTCTGAGACTCACACTTTGGTCATGTCCTAGCCTGTCAAAGCCCACAAATCCGTTTTTATTTATTCCTCCAACTCTTGCTCTTGTTTCTCAGTGCTTTCTTTTATTGCCATCCTAGTATTTTTGATGAATTCAAGCTTTCTTCCTCCTGCTTGCTGCTTTATCTCAGGCAAAGGAGACCTGGAGAGCACAAATGGGGTAATTTCATTGCTTTGAGAGCCAACAGAGCTGGGCTCCACTGTGGCCAGGAGCAACAGATGTTCTTCTAGAATTTCATTGCTATAAATCAGCTTGTGCTAAATCTGCTCAGAGCAAGGGAGCTGTCAGAGAGAGAAATGCTCCTTGAATATGTGTGTCTATGTCAATAGCAATAAAATAAGCAGGGCGAGGGCATAGGCCCAGGATTGGCGTGTGATTGTCCAAATAATTAAAACATCAGCATGGTTCCCAGAAGGGTTTTGATATAAGCAAATCAGCCACCTTCAATCCAGTGCCCAGAACAGTTCCAGGATTAGAGGCAGGTAGGGACCAACCCCACTGCAGAGACTGGCGGAATCCATTTTATTTTACATGATGAAACAGTTATCAGTTCTTAAGCTCTGCTGGTTGGTGTCTGACGTCAGTCCCCAGCCCATTTTATGTACCTATAACTGCAAGTTTTCCCTTGAGGATCTGAAAAATGAGGTTTTGAAAACACTTCAGAAAGGAAGATGGAGTCTTTAGGATATTAAATTTCAGGACACCTTTCGAAAGTGCAGGGACATTACTAATTTTTAGCTAAAGGTTCATGAGATTAGGAATTTTTCTTTAAAACATACTTTTTTTCTTTTTAAATTCATTCTTGGAATTCATTAAATTTTCTGCAATTTTAACCTGAGATAGTCATACAAAATTCCAGATTGTGATTTGAAATTTATCAGTTTTGCAATGGAAATTATGCAGCACTTTTTACACCTAGAACTGTTTTGTGTAAATAAAAATCATTTTCACTCTGTTGTCTGTTAATGCAAATATTTTAACTGTAACAATTGACAGCTTGTGTTTAAAGGAACACTCCAGAGAAGGGCAGGTTTTATCTGTCTGAATAGCATCCAGCTCATGGATGCTGCACCATCAGAGCCACCAGGTTTCTGTTCCTTGGAAGAATCCGCCTGCAGGGATGGGCAGCCCATGGAGCCTGGATCAGCCTGTGACTCTCACCTGGATTGCCCTGATGGCAGTGATGAGGACCCAGCCACCTGCTGTGAGTGAATCCCACTGCTTTAGAGGGACACCCTCCTGAAGAGTGTTGTGAAACCTAAACATTCAACAAATCACTAGGAAAAAAAAAAAATTATTTTAAATTTATATGGCTTCTTTTCTGTAGAATATTTAATGATGTACAGGTTAGAGAAAATGTTCATAGCATTTCCTTCTTTCCATTGCTTTGTGTTTCTCTGTCTGGCTGCAGCATTATGTTTTAGATAGAGCTAGTAATTTGTTTAATAATCTGCTGAAATGCAACATTTGCCGTATTTTTGCTTAAACGTATTCCCTACATACCACTTTTATAACCTCTACTTCCCTAATTTGCAAGGGAATGAAATCTGCTTTGGGATTTGCACTCTGTACAGTTTTCTAATTTAGACTGTTTGTGAATTACTGTCAGAAAATGCATTAAGTGACATGATATTTACACTGTGATACAAATCACCGCAGAAATGGGCCACAGGTCAGAAGCTACACCTTCTTCATTATATTTGCAGCTGAAGGTAACTTTGTCTAAAAGTCACACTTCCTACCTTACAATCAAGAGTAAAAAGAAAATAATTAAAATTACTGGAAAATGTTTGTAATAATTTTGAATAATTTTAGATCTCCATGTGAAAACATCTTAAGGGACTCTATCATTTGTAAAATTATTATTATAGGACATGAATAAGTTTTTATGCTTGCATGTGGTAGTAACACATAAATATGTATTGCAGATAAAAAATGTGCACATATTTAAGATACTGATGATAATATATATTGCTGCTGGGAGGCACCAATTGAAACTTTGTGTATTGTTGAAGGTAGCAGGGTGAAAAACACTATAATATTTTATTTTCTGATTGCTTGATGAGATTTTAAGAACTATTTGTGACTGCAAGCCATTTTTTTAACTCACAGTCTGAATCTTTAAATTTTTTCAATTACTTGAATAACCATGTGAGAACTGTCTCTGAAAGAAGTAATAAGTGCAAATTCTGAAATAACATTTTAAATAGGAAGGTATACACTGTTTTATCTCTGGGTAGAATCTAAGCAAATATTAGGGGCTCTATCTCTGAGAGCTTTTTTTGATTTTTACAAGGCTTGTCCCTTTGATGTTAGCTCTGTGTCTGTCCTACCTCCACTGGTAGGAGTGTGGCGAGTTCTTGTAAGCTCTTTGGGAGGAAAGGAATGAAAGTGGATTGTACTTTCAAAGCTGGATTTATTTCTCAGCAATTTAGCAATCCTACTTCATAGCAATGAGAGAGAATTGTGGTGAAGAGCAACTGGAAACAAAAAAGAATAATTTTTGGTTTCAAAGGATGATGAAAAATAATTGTCGCAGTTGAAGGGAGCTTCTAATTGTACTACACAAGGTGAAAATTAAGATAACTCCAAACATTTACAGATCTCTGCCTCAGACAGTGAATATTGATGCCGAGTAACCAAAAGATTGCAAATTACCTAGATCTAGTCAATATTTTAAAGATCACAGTAGATTTTTTTGGGAATATTTCTTCCATCACGGTGATGGATCAAAGAAAATGGAGATTTGGCACAAGAAAAAAAAAGTCAGAATGACCTGATGGTCTCAACACTGTCCTTTGTGGAATCTCCAGAGCTGGGGTCCTGGGACAAGGAATGATGAGAGCCACAATCAGTGCAAAATCCTCTTCAATAGCTCTGCCTAGTGCTCAATTTTCTGCTGCTGCTTCTCCAGTTAACTTTGGTTTTTCTACTGTGTTGACATATTCTATGTGTTGAGATATTCACAGTTTGAAGAGGTATCAATTAGTTGGAGCAGTGCACAAAAGTATATTCATCCCCCAAAGAGAGGGTGAAAAAAGGTTCTTTTTTTCAGAACCTGTAAAGTTCTGAAAAGAACTTTAAAAAAAAAAAGTATAAGTAACCAATAATAGTTGTTTATTTCTCTGACTACTGGCTGAGAAGACAGAGCACCAAAAAAAAAAAAAAAGTGCCATCTTTAAAATAGCAATAACTATTGTTAAAGTTGGTCCATTTTAATGGATAATATTGTCTTGGATACTTCTCACACTCCTTTTCAGGAAAGAGGGCCCTAATGGAATACAGATACTCAGCAGTTTGGTCATCTTAGAAGATTCATCTTTCAGACACTTTCCACAGTATTGAGCAAAAAAGATATAAAGAAAAAATCCTTTTTTTTTTTTCCCTTGTTCTTTGTTATATAAATTTTTCACAAGATCTTGATATTGTCCTCCATGATGCTTAGAGTTCACTATATTTATTCATATTGATTTTCAGTAAAATTCCCTATCTGGTACAGTGATGCATATTTTAACCTTTATTAGGTCTTTCAGCATCTATTCTTGGACACATCCCCAGTAGTATCCTTTGTTGAAGTGTTCTCAGGTACTGAAAGAGCTGATGGATCTCCTACTGAACAAAAACAACGGCAGACAGCTGTTACTTAATGTGAAGGATTTCCCTCCTTTAAGAATTTCTTTGTTTCACTATAATAAGGAATTTAAAAATAATGTTCCTCTTTGGTCATGCTGATTTGACATGAATAGTATTAAAAAAACACAAGTTATTGCAAGAACAAACATATATGCTTTGCAACACTTCCTAATCTTTCTGTTTACTCTCAGCTCATTTATATAAATATATATTGAAGTTATGAGACTTAAAAGTCTCAAAAATTAGGAAACCATCTAGAAAACACTTATGCACATAAGTAACCATCTTTATTTGAGTTGCTAAAATCTATGAATCTAATTGGAGATACAAGTTACAAAAGTATGGATTTTACTATTAAATTCTACATATTTGTTATATCTTTTTTGACACTTCTTATTTGTGATCACTTCTAATTTTTTTATTTCAGTGAGTGATTACAAAAACCTAGTTAATATATTCAAACAGAAAGTGGGAGGCAGTACTGGGATAATTTAAAGGACTATAAAGATCCCTTTCATGTTGATGCCTTTTCTTTATTTCCTACCTAATATAAAGGAAGTTTTGTACTAAATACTGTGTCAAATAACTAAGATTTCAAACACTATACTTATTGTTATTTTACATTATTAATATATAACCTTCACAACACTTATAAACGCATAAAAATAACAAATGAATCAGTTGCTAGCAGCCCTAGCAGCTTGGCAATAAGTCTAGGAAGCACTTATTACTTTCAAGTAGTATCACACTTCGATGCAGTAGTGTTTCTGGAAAATACCTGCTCATCAGCATCCATGTAAATTCAAAATTATTGTGGGGTGGGGTCATCCTAGAGGTATTTCTGAAAGAGGATCACTTCCATTTAGCTTAATTAGAGGCTTTCTTAAAACAGCCATCTTTACTGCTTCTGCTTTTAATTTAACACCTCTAGTATTACCTTAAATATTCTCAGCTTTTCATAGGATTTGTATAATTTATGCATATGGAATATGTAGAAGGAAGGAAACCTGTATAATTTTAAAGCCATGTAGCTTTCACTGCATTTCATTTACAGTCTGGCAATTTACAATTGGAAATCCTTGAAACCTTCCACAGCAGATGAACACAGATGCAAATATTTTTATTTCCATTCAACATTAAAGCAGAAAGAGCACTTTTTAATCTGAAACATTTGTTTTATTAAACATTTGTGTGCTTTCTATGACACTGAATTTGCCTGAAATTGTCATTGTCTGTTCATCAATCTTGTACATGCATGTGGAGAACAAGAAGCTACAGTACATCCATGTTATTTTCACAGACTCTGGTGCTGACAAGAACTGTGTAGCTCTGCCTTTGTGTTTCACCAGAGCAGCTCCACTGCAGACCAAGGGTGCACATGAGATTCTCTTTAGCTCTCTTAACCCTAAGCAATGAAACTAAGTAGTTTCAGAAGGAGGTGAGGCCGTCTCACCTATGAGAGTTACGAATCATGTCTAATGACATGGCATGAGGAAGTTCAGGCTGGGTGATCTATGGCCATCTGTGATACTCCTGTACGAATCCTTTAATAAATTCTAGGTAAATAAAATTAATCACAAGCTGGTAGGAAAAGTGCACAGACATTCAGAAAGAAGGCATATGTGTAACCCTTCACTTTCACAAAATGACATAAAATGTTAGCCCGAAGGGACAAAATATTAATGGCAAAGAAGTTCTTTGGTTTCTGTTCATAATGATAGCTATTACCTCAAATCCAACAGACACTTAGGTGCTGCCATACTGAATAAGGGGAGCAGCCCTCCTCATTCTATACTGTTGTTCAGGGAAACACCAACCTGATGAAGAGACCAGATGAGTGTCTTCATTTTTGTTAATTTGATTGAGCTCTCAGAGCAGGATTGAAGCCTTTATGCAGTTGCAGGCTAGCAAAGCTGAAGCAATATGACTTGGCTGGTAACCCAGCCTAGGTAACAGAACTGCTTTGTTTTCCCCTGGGAGGATCATGAGGAGCTGGGATAGACAGGGTAAGCTAGTCAAAGAAACCTTCAGGTTTAACCTCCCAATGCTCTTGAAATATGTGCTTCGTTTCCTTGGTTTTGGTGTGGTGTTTTTTGGATGGGTTTTGTTTGTTTGTTTGTTTTTAATATGTTGAAAATGGTTTGTATTAACTGAAAAATCTTTTCCGTGTACTTTATTGCTTTAGTAACCTACACTTACTCTTGAAACTCAAGAAATTTTGGGGGAACATTTTTTCTCCTGGCCTCATCACCGGATTTTGTAGAAATGGTGTAATAATTTATTCCTTCACTAGTTAAGATATACTGATACATTCACAAGAATTAAAAAACAAATTCAAATTTGACTTACTGTTAAAATGTAAACAAGTCGTTGTTTCCTTTTTATTTTCCTGAATTATAAATAGATAAAGGTCCAAAATAGAGAACTGACTCATTTTCCATTCAAAATGTCAAAAACCTATCTGCAATTTGAATCCATTGAAATCTTACTAGTGAAATATAAAACATAAGCTCTGGTGCTGAGAATTGCAGTAGGAAGGGACATAATATATCAGAAAAGAGCTTTATGTCAAACTTAACTGTAGTATGACTACTCAAAAACTATAGTCTGTGTAGTCACTTATTTTCTGCTACGGATAGTGAAAGATTACCTATAATCCCTTGAAGGTTCAGATAAAAATGTTGAATGTTTGATAGGAAAGGCACATTTCTTAACATTTATTAATGTTTGAGGAATGAAAAAACACACTGAAAAACTGTCTTACTTGGATTTTAGCCAAAGCACAGAACTGTTTTTTCAAGCTTGATTAAACATTTACAAGCATCCCTTAAGTTTTTAGAATTAAGTAGGGATAAAATTTAAGTTTGGCTGTTAATTTGGACAAATGCATTTCACTCACAGTTGGAGGCTAGCTGTTCTACAACTTATTTACACTTAAACTGAAGTATCACTTCCAGATACTACATAGGGGGAACACTTGGGCTTGGTAATTGACTCTGGTCACTGTTTCTGCATGACTGGGTGCTTGTTTAGAGCTTTAAATTTCAAGTGAAAGGTGTAATAAAAAAACATTTATCATTGTGGTCAGCATCATCATATTCTATTTCCTCTCCACCACCCAAAAGAAAAAAACCCAAACCAGCCATCATCTACAAAAACCCAAACTTAACAATGAACAACAACAGAAACCCCCAAAGCACACCACCATGAATGTTCTTCCTACCTTTATAATTGTGTCCAGACTTAAATAAAGTTTGAAAAAATGACTGGACAAAACAAATTTGATTTGGGATTGTGTTTAGCTGTGTGTGCATGTCTTTTGTCCCCCCACTGCTTATATATTCAGCCAAAAAATTGATGTTTACATATTTCTTTCTACATCTATAGGGTTAGAAAAAATTGTACTACAGGCTACCAATGCTACAAATGCTGATTTCACCACACCTCTCTTCCTGATGAATATCAAAGGCAGTAACGGGCTCTGATCACACAAAAGCTGTTGTTTTTATCAGCATAACAAATCTTCTTGAGGTCCCAAATGCCTCTAGTTAAAAGAAAATAAAAATTTTAAAAAATGTTTCCATGCTAAATATCTTTTAGAGCTTTAAAATAATAGTTATTAGTGCTATCCTGATCTTAGTTTCATATTTACACCATTTTAACTTATTTTCTTTGGTGCCTACAGGGTCATTTATGAATTTCTTTTTAGATATTACTGTGCAGACACTGAAGTCAGCTGTTTATGCAGAAGACCTTTTGTGGGGTTTAGGCAGGCCAAAAGAAAGAGATATTTAAGCAAAGAGTGTTTGCCTTTTTGTGTCACATTGGTTCTCTCAAGACTGCTTAGCTAAGGAAAGTAAAATGCCTACACATTGTATTAATTACCAAAACAGCTTAGTCTTGGATATCAATTTGCATATTCAACCTTAATGTACTAGCAGTCGAAGTCTAATTAAAAGATACCTTGTGAAAAGCATGAAAATTTAATTAAATAAGTTAACCAAGTTTCATTTTTAACTAAACATGCTGCACTAAACAGAAACCCATGCACCATCAAATTTTAGTGTATATGATGAAGCCAGATAAGAGACACTGATATTTTTGGTTTATTTTGTACCTTAAAATTTAGCTGCTCAAAACACCTGTTTTTTTCCTGGGAAACTTTTACAATTTAGCTTTGCTACAATGGTGCTTAAAGAAGGATGCATTTAATTTTGGTTTTGTACAATCTGAAAATTGGAGCAATATGTACAATTACGTCTGAGGCTGATATGATCAGATAAATGTGCTGTGGGAGCAGAAAGCGACAAATCCAGTTCTAAAATCATGGTTGCAGATGCAGTAAGTGACCCCAGGAGTTAAGTGTAGTGCCTTGGGAAGCTGTTCTGGACCAGGAAAGAAAACTCTGAGAATAAAATTTTCTTATCAAAATAATTATTTGTACTCAATCAATGTAGGAGCATGTTAAATTTTTATACAATTTAAATTGGTCTAATCCATACCAACTGAGAAAATGGTCTTTTACTTCTCAATAAAAATTTCTATTCAATCTGAATAATTAATAAATTTAAATCTCATTTCCAAAAATAAATTAAATGAAAGCTTAATTCATCTTTGATTTCCATATATTTTAAGCTCTAAATACATTTGATTTTTCTCACACATTCATAACTAAATTACTAGTACAATTCTTCTTTAAAAATATTTAACACTATTTTTGTAATATCTCAGCAACCTATGTGCAGGGCTTTACTAAGTTTATTCTCTTACAGGTAGTTTGTTTCATGGTTCTGAGTTTGATTAGAAAGGAAGGGCCTGCTCGACATATAACTTGTGCTCTAGAACTTATTATCCATCTGAATAACCTGAAATGCTTTTGTGCTTCTTCAACACTCTTAGCACATCGAAATACTAAACATCAAAATACATCAAAATACATCTAAATACATCTAAAGTACATCTAAATACAACAGAGTTGTGGCATTAAACTGTTGCATCAAGTTCAACTTATTGATCTCTTGTTGTTGTTGTCCTTGCCACAGCTAATTACACCTTCTGTGATTTTGAGACTGACCTTTGTGGATGGAAGCCACTGAGCAAAGGTGATGCCGACTGGAACATAATGAAAGAACAGGCTCCCCTTGACAGAGACCTCTCTGGCAGAGGCCACACAACTAATATGGGGCATGGTGAGAGTCATTATTTTTCTCCTTCTGTCATGAAAATTCCTACTCTAAATGGTCACAGACTGATAATAACAACTGTTCTGACATGGATGCCACATAGCATGTAAATAATACAGGTAATGTGTTACAGAAAGCCAGCCTGTTGGAGATGCTCTTTTTTAGCTGTGATCTAGTTACCAAGTCTTTGTAACCCTTTTTTTTGGCTGGCACAATCACTGAGGTATGAGACTTAATGCAGTTTTTTGTGATACTCATCTTTGAACCGACAGCTGACTTTGTTTGTGCATATCATAACGATTGTTTACCCAATAGTCACATAAGGACCACTCTTGGAAGCATTATTTGGACAAATAGCTTTTTGTAGAGTGCAGTTAAATTAGTCCATATTGTCTGGAAAAAATAGAGTGAGTATAATTTCCTTTAAAGTGTTGTCCTTCCGTCAGCCTATATTTGCCATACAGCACATTCAGCTGGAAAACCACTTTATTCGAGAAGAGGGTTGTTAAAAATGTTTTTCCAAAGTGAAAATGTTATTATAGCACATTCCATAAAAATAAAACTGCCAAGCATGTTTTTCATTGCCAAATAATATTGACAAGTATTCTGTGACTTTAATTTTATTAAAATGTATCTATTGCACTGCTTCCAGCGCAGATAAGATTAAAATCTGCATTAGAGTCCAGAGGCCCTTTAATTTAGATTTAATTAATTATATACATTATCTTCAGCCAGACCTCCACACCTCTCTTTCTCGTTCATGTTAAAGAAATGTGACATGTTAAGTATTCAAAGGTATAGGACCTCCAGGATTAAAATTCACTTGAACAAACAGTAGTGGGTAAAATATGTGTGTGTGTGCTATAGAATGATTCTGAATGAACAGACATATTTTTTCCATTGGTCTTCATGTGATGAAGTGCACCAAAGTTGCTGCTCACTTTTCTCAGCAGCTGTTTGATATTTCATTTTATTGTCTCTGTAGAGTGGGACTAGATCTGCATTACTGCACTTTATGTAAACACTACTCTGTTACAGGTTTCAAACTCTCAAAGCTCCACAAAGGTGCACTGATCTGTGCCTGTGTCTTTCTCTGCTTTAGGTGCTGCTGAGATCTGAGCGGTAATGTAGTCAGGAGGGCTGCTGGCAGCCTAAGTATCACATTAAAATCACCCATATGGAGCTATGTGCTGCTTCGCTTAAGATGCTTTGATACCTGAATTATTACACATTTGTTTCAGTGTAGGTGCAGGTTGAAGTCTCAAGCAGGTTTGGAGGTTACTATGCCCCACCTCTCAAGCCCACCAGTGTTGCATTCCCTGTATAAGTTAGCTGAATAGTGTTTCTGAGGTGGTTTTGTACCAATCTATCATTGTGCCTGCTACAGCCAGGACTTCAGTATTAAGATTCCAGAATCTGAGCAAATTTTTGCCAACATTAAATCACCATCCTTCAGGTGGCAATTGTTCCTTTTAGTACCAGGGAGTGCTCATCTCTCTTCTCTCCTGGGGAGGGCAGTAGCAAATTTTGATTAATGAAGATCTTAACAAGGCTACAGTAGAGCCTCAGCTGCAAATTAAAAGTGGGTCCTTTGAAGTACCCTTGCATTCCAATGAGGGGAGCTTCCCTCATGCTGTGGAGTGCAGCATTCCTGTTTGTGCAGGGAGCTGGAATGGTCCCCTCTTTGTGCCAACCTTGCTAAAGCCATGCCATTATTCACGTGGGGCTGGACCTAACCTTCAGCTTCATTATGTATCCATGGGAAATAAATGGCTAAGGAGTATGACTGTGGCAGCACAATAGCTGATTTTCCAAGATGTAAGGCAATATGTGTAATATAAATGCTCAAAAAAGACTGAGCCTTTAGTGTTGTTTTGCATAGACTTTCATGAAAAAGTCTCAGTATTCAGCAAAGGCAGCACTGACGGCATTCAAAATATGCTGCTTTAGGGCCCCTTGAAAATGTTTATCCTTCCCTACCTTTGTCTGAAGCACATCTGCTGTAGTTCAAATCCAAATGCAGTGCATTTGCCAGAGTTCAGATTAGATCTTTAATTAAGCTTTCATCCCCACTAGCACAGACAACAATGTCAAGTCTGTGGACCCCATGAGAAAATATAGCTTATTCCATTGGCTCCTGTGGTCTGCAACATTGTTAGCATGCTTAAAAGTGGCTGTGCTGTGCTGAGACTGAATACTGTACCCTAAAGGAAATAATTTCTGGTTTAAATTCTGTTCGAAACATTATTTAAGCCAATTAAAATGTGTCCTTTAGGGATCTTGGCTGAGGTCTCTGTTGTTTGATCTCCAGGGTGCTCTGTGTTGCAGCTCCTCTGCTCTCCCCAGTCTATGCAGAGAGTGGATGGGCAATATGTAAAGGGGATGGGTAATAGCTGTAGTGTTTTAAGGTTGGGGATCTTAAGGTTTTTGCTTGAAGTGAGCAGATTAAAAATACTTCCAGTGGATCTGCACTGTAATACTCTCAGAAAAGCAACCACTGAACTGCCTCTGAGCGTCTCTGTAGTCACTTCCTTGGGTTTAAGTGCTCACAGGCGCCATGACAGGGTAGTCTTAGCAATGGCTGCCCAAAAAGCCTTATTTCCTTCTCCCTCTCTCCTCGTCTTTGCAACCAGTCATGATAATTTTAGAAGAGGGAAGAGCCAGGAGCACTTAACAATTCTGTTTCGTCTTTGCCCACATAGACACTGCTTGTCACAGCCTGTTACTACACTCTCCTCATTATCCACAGAGACTGAACTGATGGCAAAGCAGTTTAGATTGTTTTGATCTACAAATAAGCTTTATGTGTCTCATGAAGCATATAGTTACCTCTCTGAGGTAGCTATTTGCCACCGGGGCATGACATATTTCGCATACTTTAAAATAAAATTTGTTTATAGGAGCATTCGTTTGCCTCAGTGGATCACATCAGACGAACACAAAGATGGCCGTGTCTCACTTGGGAAGCCCTTTCCTTGTCAAGGCTACTCCTGGGCTCTCCTGCTGCCAGGTAACAGTTTGATATTAACTGTCCCCATCTTTGTGACCTATCCCTCACCTGATGCAAAGCAGGTATTTATTTTCCATGCTCTAAGTGTTGCTGCTGAGGGCTCTATTTCAATGCCAATGGGAGGAGTTACAGACTAATTCTTTGGGAGGATGGAGAAGCAGGCAACTTTTTACTCCATTGCTGCCAATTTTTTTCTATCTGGTTACTATTCTTTCCTAAAGCACCCAGCAGGTGACTCAGATTCCAGGACTGCTCCAGGTTTTTGTGTACTGTGGCAGTGGTACCTGGACAACAATAACAGGGCTCTATCAAATAGCCACTCTCTTGTCTGCAGACGGGAAAGTCACATAACCAGGGCTCCAAAACAGGACACCTGTGGTTTGAAGTCACTATACACATCAGCTGTGTTGGTGTGACCAGAGAGAATTAGCTACCATACTCCAGACACGCACTAAATTTTAATTCATGGTTTGAGAAGGATGCTTTTTAAGCTGATCAGTGCAGAACTTGGGAGTTACGTTGAAATGTGGTTTTTTTGGCAGATGTCTTGTGGGTCTGCAGAGGAATGCAAAAGCAACCAGCCAGGATAGTGGTTGATCTGAAAAACTAGAAAGGTACCAGGAAAAATTGTATCAGGAGGGACAGAAAATAGAAAAATATTAGATGAAAAATGAAAATACAGTTTTATAACTAGATGGTTGTAATTTTCAACAAAATTTGTATTTTTAAAACAAAACTTGAAGAAATATATTAAATATGAACAGCAACTATTCACTATATTCACAGCTGTAATTTTATTTGTCCTTTTGGCCACTGAATAAAATTAATAGATGCTGTTCAGTTTTATAACTTTTTTCCTTTCTTTTTTTTTCTTCTTTCCTGAGGCTTTTTTACTTGCTATTCTATAACTTTTCAATGCTTATGCCACACTGGGGAGAAGTTAATTTGTGGAGTTATGATGTGGGTTTTTCTGATACTGTATAATCCCTTCTTATTTAAAAAGTCAGAGAGAAGAAAAGACAGAGAAAGCTTGACAAAATAATTTTATTTTATTCTGTGAAAAAAGAGGCTTTAAAGAAACAAACAAAAAAAAATTAAACTGGTTTCTTAATTTTTCAGACTCAGTGTAGAACTGAAGCTGTTAATTCCACTTAAGAAAACTTTTTCCAAAGAAAAGAGTCAGAAAAGAAGGAACAGCACTTAGAAGTCCCAACAAGTAGCGGAATTTTATTCCTTCAGGATCTAGGCTTCTTAGGTCATATCTCATGTAAGAGACCAGAAACAAGAGCTAGCTTAGCTAAATCCGTTTTACTTGAAACCACAGCTCACTTGGACTGCACACATCAGTGAGTTACCAGATCTCAGCTGAAGGGCTGCAGCTTGCAGCTGAGGAGTACAAGCCTCTGAAACAATTCAAGGACAGTGCCTTGCTGCCATTTAAACCAATGTCACAGTTCTTAATCTTCACGTGACTTCTCAGTGCTATAAAACATCTGAAATAAAACAGATGAAGGAGAAATTCAAGCAGGATGCTGGTGAAGGCCTCAACCATCCCATCAAAGTCCTGCATGTTGCATTGCTCCTGGGACACCCAACTGGCTTTGTACTCACAGTGCATTTGTTTTGACAGTTTCATCTCTCTTTCGTTGACTTTGATACTGAGTAGATAAGCACCTTTCAGATTCAGATTAATTTATCTTAGAAACCCTTAAGGCAACCTGGGCACCACTGATATGTGAATCAATGAATTATTCTGGTAAGATCTATTGCAGAGTTTGGTCTGCACTCAAAATAAACACAGATGCAGTGGGGATGCACATATTTTTCTCTACTTCAAAGTCAGAAAAGAAACAAGTTTTACTCTAAGTATGCATGTATTGAATGAATTTAAAATTCTTGGATACAACAAATGCTAGAGCAAGTTTTTACCTAACTGTCCGTGTCTGTCAGCAGAGTGTTTTTGAGGACTGGAAGCCTGGCTTTCTGCCACATTATCCCTGCAGACTTTTATTTCTGGGAAAGAGCAACGAGTAGAGGTTGCTCATTAGGATGTGTTATGTTCTCTGCCTATTAATGTGAGATGATGCCCTCTGTTGGATATCCCGCTGAGAGGATAAAAGGATCCACACAAAGAGATCTATGTTTATTATTGGCTTTACAAGTTCTTTAGCTCCAGTTGTTTAAAAGGAAAAAAAAGGAGTTGACGGCTAACAGATTTTATTGTGTCTTTCTGGTTAATTGAAGCTTAGAACTAACTCATTTCTGCAGCTTCTTGTAGATGTAAGCCAAGAAACATCTTCATTTAGCTCAAGGTTTCGGAGTTGTAAAAGCAAATTTCTAGTCCCAACTCTCTGTTTATAGCTCTTTAATGGAAACAATAGTCATTGTATAGTAGAACATGTAGACATAAAGAAGGAAGGTAAAATTATATCTTATATAATGAAAACATAAATTCATTTGAAAAGCTGTTTGAAAGACAAAAGCCATCTAAATGAATGAAAGACAAAAGTCACTCTAAACAAGTTTAGAGTGTAATTCTTCAAAGCACATTTTGGAAAGTGTTTGTATATCTGCTGATTTCTATTTCTTAAGCTTTTTGCTGGGGGAATGAGTTGCCTGAAACTATTTAAATTTATTAATAGGGATCATGATTATTTTATATAAGACTTATAATATGATTTTCATGAGTGGTGGTAAAATTAAACATTGAGAGACTGAATCAACTAGACCTGGAGCCACATGATATTAAATGTAGCAGTGTGTTTTAACAGGAATATTTCTGGGTGACTGATCCAGCTCTTATTTTACCTTCATGAAGAGTCAAGTATTATCAAAATCAAGACTTTTGCTGGGAAGTAAAGATACTGCAGTTTAAGAAATTTTACTCTTAGTCTATATCGAGAAGCAGGAAAGACTCAGGGAGAAAGAAAAAAATTAGTCTTTGAAAATCTTATTTCTTCCCCTCAGTTCTCAGCTGAATTTTTCCCTGGATATTATTTAAAAAAATTACATTTATCAGACTTACTCTGTATTACAGGGGAGTGAACTGTGATTCTCACTGTTCTCTTAACTTTTCTGCTTCAAAAGCAGCCTCATCTGCATACAGTCTTTGGATTTTCTTTCCATATATTGGTTAATCTGCTTGTTTCAGGAGATGAATAGATTATTTTAAAAATAAGTCTTCATTGTATTGTATTCATTTATGATTGTATTCATTTATGTTGATTGTGGAAATAAAAGTTCATAAAATTTCTTTCATATGAGAATCTCAATGATTGCAATTCTGAGATTCACATGCCTATGAAACTGTCATATATTCAGCATTTATTAAAAAAATAATCTTTGAGAAGTTTCTAAATGCTTACTAAGATGAAGTTGAGGGAAGTCATCATTCAGTTTGCATCAGTTGATAGATACATGTTAAAAGTAAATTGTAAAAGTAAGCTTTACTTTTAAATACAATTTTGTCTTTAGACATGATACTACTCCTCAACATGCTGTAATTTCAAACATCCCCATCTTTTGTGCCAAGTCTGTGCTTGGACCCATCATGTCATTTGTTGTTGCAATGTACATGTACATTGATTATATAATTTTTTAAAGCTTTTCATCAAAAACTCTTTCAACAGGTAAAATTTTGGTACCAGTTATCTCAGGATTCCCAGCTTTCTGTCTTTAAGAGGACTGCATTAAATGGAAGTTTGGAAAAATTGTGTGACATTTCAGGATTGCCTGAGATGAATTGGACAAAAGTGAATATACCTGTAGAAAGTGTGGCTGAGGAATTACCTTTTCAGGTAATTAGATCTCACATTTACATTGCTTTCAAAAAGATATTTTACTTTGGCCTTTAGAATGAATTTAATTTTAATGATGAAATATAAAAAAGAGAAATTCACTTCCAGGATATTCTTATGAAAAATAATTTAATTCAGCTTTTTCCACAGGTCCATCTATTAAAGACCATAGCCATTGTTTCAGTATTCTAGGCATTAGAATAACTTTTTGTAGCAAACATCAAAGGACCCTAAAAATTATTTAGTTCTAACCTCCATTGGCAAGAACATCTTTCATTTGACCAGGTTGGTCAGAACTCCATCCAGCATGGCCTTGAACACTTCCAGGGGTGAGCTATCCATAGCTTCCCTGGGCAACGTTCCAGTTCCTCACCACCCTCAAAGCAAAGGATTTCTTCCCAGTATCTAATCTGAACCTACTCTTTTTAAGTTTGAATCCATTCCCCTTGTTCTGTTACTACATGACATTTTACAAAGTCCCTCTCCATCTTTCTTGTAGGCTCCCTTCAGGTACTGAAGGCTGCAATTAGGTCATTCTGGAACCTTCTCATTTTGAGGCTGAATGAACCCAGTTCTCTCAGCCTTTCCTCATAGGAGAGGGGCTGCATCCCTCTGATAAACTTAGTGACCTCTTCTACACTCACTCCAACAGGTGCTGGGGTGGGGACCCCAGAGCTGAAAACAATATTCTATTTGAGGTCTCACAAGTGCAGATTAGAGGGGCAGAATCCTCTCCATTGTCTACTGCCCCCTCTGCTTTGGGTGCAGCCCAGGACGTGTTTGGCTTTCTGGGCTGTGAATGCACATTGCCAGCTCACATCCAGCCTCTCGCCCACCAGCACCCCCAGGTCCTTCTGGGCAGGGCTGCTCTTGATCAGTTCATCCCCAACCTGTGCTGACACTGGAGGTTGCCCCAGCCCAGGTGCAGCAGCTTGTGCTTGGTCTTGTTGCACCTCATGAGATTCCCAAGGGTGCCTTCTTGAGCTTGTCCAGGTCCCTCTGGACGGCATCCCGTCCTTCAGGCATGCAGCTGCCCCACTCAGCTTGGTGCACCACTGCAAACTTGTTGAGGGTGCACTTGATCACATTGTGTCATTAATGAAGATATTAAATAAAACTGGTGCAAATACAGACCCCTGAGGGGCACCACTGGTTTCTGATGTTCATCAGGACACTGAACAGTTGACCACTACCCTCTGGATGTGTCCATGGAACCAATTCCAATTCTTTATCCACCTAACAGTCCATCCACTAAATCCATCTCTCTCCAATTTAAAGGGCAGAATGTTGTGGCAGCCATGTCAAAGGCTTTACAGAAGTCCAGATATGGGACAGCTGTAACCCTTCACTGATGCAGTCACTTTGTCACAGAAGGCCACTGGGTGGGTCAGGCAGGACTTTCCCTTGGTGAAGCTTTGCTGGCTGTCTCAAGTCACCTGCCTGTCCTCCATGTGCCTTAGGATAACTTATAGGAGGATCTGTTCCGTGATCTGCCCAGGCACAGAGGTGAGGCTGACAGTGCAGGTACTTCAATCTGCAATCTATCCCTACATTTATTGTACCACATTGCTAACTACATCAGGCATTGTATAGATGAAAACCATTAAATGGTAAATAATCATATTTGGTAACCATGGATAGCTAATTTAAGAAGATATATAGATTTCATGTGTTCCAGCAGGAAGACCATTCATTCAATAAGTGGTGACTTTTACCAGTTTTGATTGAAGCAAGATCATCTGAGTTGAATAACTTTCTCTAGATAAAAGTAGTTATGGCTTTGACAGTTGAGGAGCAAACTTCTGACCTGACTAAATTTCAGCTGTAGTTTTTCCTGGCTGATATTCAGAGTTGGTTGTAAGAATAATTTAGCTCCTGTGCAGATGTCATAAGTTATAAAGGAATATATAAATAAGTGTGTGTGTATTTGTGTCTTTTTATCATGTCGCCTTCAATGAATTAACTTCTTTTTTCTGTCTTTACAGATTATATTGCAAGGTACTATTCTAACAACAAATGCTACTGTTGCTATTGATGATATCAGTATAAGAGAGGAATGTGTAGTTGTGAATAGATCACTTCCAGGAGTCAGCCAGGAAAA
Organism: Illadopsis cleaveri; assembly: GCA_013399915.1. Classification (NCBI taxonomy): domain Eukaryota; kingdom Metazoa; phylum Chordata; class Aves; order Passeriformes; family Timaliidae; genus Illadopsis; species Illadopsis cleaveri. The sequence continues at coordinate 1,280,706 of VXBB01012340.1, forward strand.
TGAAGGCAAGTTTCATGGTTTTCAATACATTTTCCCCAATGTCTGCCATATGTAACTGTGATGTGACTGACAACTTGAAATTACTTTTAATAAAATAGAAGATAATCTGAGAAAAGAAGTCCATAAGCTGTAATCAATCATCAATCAAATGTTCCAGGCCATGTTGGATGAGTCTTTGACTCTGTCCATGGCAGACTAAATTATCTTTAAGGTCCTTCCCAATCCAAACCATTCTGTGGTTCTGTAATGAAGGCTTTCATCCTTGTGTTATACATTAGCTGCTATGAGAAGTTTACACTAATACTGCAAAGTGAGCTCTGGTGGGAATTTCCTGATACCCTTACTGTGTAGCACCTGCTCATGTTCATGTTTGGATGCAGAGGCAGAAGCAAAGCAAATCATCCTATATTTTCCACTAAAGAGCAAAAAGATCTTTAGCTTTAGGGCAAGAGGCTTCTCCAATCATTACTGCTAAATATCTGACATAAAATAAATACCCAGCAAACTTGTCTTTGTGCTCACACTCTGTATTCTTGAAAAGCCAATAGATGGAAATATAAAACAATGTAACCTTCTGTCAGACTGCTGCTCCTGGTCCTCTTGATGCTAACAGCTGCTTTTCGAAAATGTCATGGGCACGTGTGGAGTCAGGGGTGGTATGGATGAGTTATACCCATCAGGTATCTGAATTAATTATCCAAAAATTTAAAGTCATAATAGACAACTTTGGTGTTGTGTTTTTAAGGCTTCCCTGATCCCTATATACAGTGTGGTTGAGGTATTTAGAGAAAGAGTTATTTGCTTTAGTTATTTTCCTTGCAACTGTCTCATTTACCCATTAAGCATAAAGATATTGTTTTTAGCAGGGAGTTATTTTTTAAAAAAATCCCTGTCTGGATAGAAATGTGAGTATTTTAAAAAGTCAAGTGAAACAAAGAATATGAAAAGCTGCTCATCATTCATCTGACTACTTTTGATAAATCTACTGAAGAAAAACCAGCAGATCCTGGCTTTTTGTTTCCCCATTCATTGAAATTTGGGGTGTTTTCTAGTGTGTAAGTTGAAGTACAGGCTAGTGATGGTGCAGCACCCAAATTTGGCTTCTTGCAGCTGTCCTTGTGACCCGAGTACAGAGAGAGCATGATGACAGCAGAACAGTTTGGTGTATCTGGTTCCCAGGCAAAGGACAGGGAGCCCTACCAGCCTGTGGCCCCTGAGCAAGAGCCTGGTTCTGTAACAACAAGGTGTATTTGATAACTTTTCACACAAAAGTTTGAATATTGTGGGCACTAAGATGTAGTTCAAGACCAATAGACATTGAGATCAGCTGTGTTTCTTACCAGCTATGATACAATCTAGCACACTGCATAGATGCCTCTCTGCTCCTTATGCTGAGGATGTTGCTACATTAAAAGAAGATAAAAAGCACTTCTTATATTTTTATATACCTGTGGTTTTACTTATATGTCTTTTTCTAATTTTTAAGGGGAAACAGAATCTGCAGATGCTAAGGCTTCGTCTTTTTACTGTCCAGTGGGATTTTTTTCATGTGAGGATGGGCAATGTATTTCACCTGACAAAGTTTGTGATTTTAAGCCTGACTGCCCAAATTACCACGATGAAACCAAATGCCGTAAGTGAAAACTTTAAAATCTGTGTTGTTAAGCTCTTGTGACTATGTTTCATTGTCCTATTTGCAATGCTTTCATGACTTCATAAATCTTGCAATTTAATTAAAAGTAAAAGCTCTCGAGAAATAGTTTCTTCACTTTGATTCTGTTCTGTGATTTTTCCCCTTTTAGTTTCCGTAGCAACTACTTCTCTCTTAGCATTAAAACCAGAAAAAAAGATTCTGATTAATTATTTAGTAGAAGATGCTCCTTAAAAAATAGTATTTTATTCTATAATTCTGATTCACTGGTCACAGACTTGCATTCAAATTGTATGTTTCATATACTTACTTTTGATGTGAAGATGCCACAGCTGTACCACTAGCCTTGTCACAGATATAATTTAAGCTGAGTCATCACCTTCTGTTTGGATGTGCTGTGACTCCTGTCAGGGCCACATGCCTGGGCTTTCTCTGCATGGAAACAAACACGTGGGAAAGCAGAGGGAGGTGATGCATCTCAGAATCCCTCTCCACTGCAGAGTCAGCAGGGAGCTTGGAACTGTTTCAGGGTCTCTAATATGCAGCTTCAAAAGTCTTTTTGATTCATTCAGCTTGCATAAGAAATCCCAGTTATACTTTGCACTTCTGAAAATGAGTCTTTTGCTTTGAACCATCAACTTTGTGGTAGAACTTGTGATGCATTTTCAAAAGGAGTTGCCGTGAGCAATATTTAGTGCAAGTTTTCTTTTTCAAAATAGACCATGATGCTTTCTAGCTCATTCAGCACAAATAACAGAAATATTGTAGACAAGATCCTCAAATTATTTTCTGTGCCCTGTTATGCATCAAAAACCATAAATTTCTTTAGAGATGCTAATATAATCCAATTTCACTGTTCGTATTTTATGGATTTCATTTGGAGATTTGAAAGTTGCTCAGATAAACAAAGATCTATTTGACTATTAGCAGGTAAAATAAATAATTACAGCTTCTGTGCAATTTCTCTTCAATTTTACTATCGAATCTTCTTCAGCTAGACTACTGGTATTGAGGGTGTTAAGTGTTCAGAAAGACTGCTATCCAAAAAGTACAGAACTTTGGCATATAAAACTGCATTTTGTTTTATTAGATAACAGTTTGCCTAGCTAAAATCAGAAATTACTATTAAATGTTCACTAAGCAGAATATCTTTCCTCTTGCGGTCCAGAATAAAGAAAATTCTGATGTTACTGTAGCACAGCTGAGGTGGGAAGGGATATCTGAAGATTACTAGGTGGTTAAACACCATCCTGCTTGAAGCAGAGCCACCAGAACAGAATGCCCTGAGCTTGCCAGAGTTAGGTTCTGAACACCTATGAGAATGGAGACAACCCAGCAAGTCAGAACACCCTGTTCCAGTGTTTGATCACCCTTGCACTAGAACAAGTGTCTGTTGCTTCTTCTCATTTCACTGGGCATAAATGAAAAGAGTTCTTGCTTCTTTACTCCTTCCCTGTCCATGTTACTCATATTAAAACTCTTATAACACTCCATTTTTAATCTACTTTATATTTTTTCCACTTATGATTACACACCTTATTCAGCATTGCATTATGGTAGTCTGGATTTTTCTCCTGTTACCCTTTTTGAATTCAGGTACAGGGTATTTGTTCTCTGACAAAATAATAACACTTCCAAATCAATAGTTTAATTAAAAAATGTTCTAAGTAGATTTAGCTGCATGCTTTCACTGCACTGGGATAGCTATGAAGTGGTAGCTTTTAATCAAGAAAATTAAGATTTGTTTTTTGTGGCCATTTATACTTCCTTTTAACTATTCAGCCTGTGTTTCCATTTCAACATTATACGTTTAGCTGAAGACAAATATTCAGCAAAGTGTTCAAGCAGTCCTAGACCAGCCTTAATTATAAGTAGCCTATGTGGCAACTAATTTTTTTTCTTTTTCCTCTAATTATATGACTGAAGAAATTTTATTACACCCAAGTGTCATTTGTTAAGACAATACATTAACAATGCCATGATAAAGGTTAAACCTTTGGAACCATTATATTTATGGTGAACTTTGCTCTGAGTGTATTGCTGACTTATAAATCATTGTTACTGCTGAGGTAGCTCAATGTGTGCTAGCACTACAGCTTGTAATGTGGGAAGCAGAACGTAGGTACACAAAGGGCCCTGCAAGCAGTTTGGCAAGTTGACTGTTTCCAAGCAATAAAGTTGCCTTTCAGCACATTAATCTGGTACTCTGCAGCACCAGAATAGCTCTTATAATTATTTTCCAATAGTATTTCATCATCTTCCTGCTTATGTAGTGCACCATTACTTTCCATATTTTCTTTGCATATTCCTGCACTTGGATGCAAGCATTTCACATTTCTCAGACAATTTTCCTTATTTCTGAACTTGGCTAAGCAAAGATTTTTGTTCACCTCTTCCAACTACATTGTTGCTTTCATTGATATTAACATTTTTTTCCCACAGTGTTCCATCTAATAGTGATTGCATGTACCTTGATCTTGTTAATGCTCTCCTTGTGTAAGAACCAGGAAGGGATATTACATGGTCTTAAAATGTCTTTCAAAATACGTTTCATTTAAATCTCATAATCTTAAATTCCAGCTAGATGATTTAGTTAGATGCTCAGGTCCACTACGTCCACTAAATAAGCCAGGTCTCCATACATTTTGTTTAACTTTAAATATCAATCCTTGAGAAATCTCTTGATTTTCACTTCCACTCAAACGAGTACCTTTTTTTCCTGTCAGACCTGGAAGAATTCAGTTGAAGATTACCAGTTCTGGGACTGCCAAAGTGTTTTCTTTCTTGGGTGCTGCTACCCCTGACTATTAGATCACAGCTTTTCTTCTACAGATGAAGAATTTACTATGGCCATAAAGCTTTTATACTTTTTATACTTGAATTCCATGCATTAAAACAGAGAAGAAATGCGACAGCCTTTTTCAAACTGCAGATTTGCAGCAGTGACCTAACACACCTATCACATTGTGTGCTTGTGCTCTGGAAGATGAATGTGCAGCATGACTTCTATGGTCTAAATCCTAAGCATTTGGTGTAGTCTAAACGCTCACATTTGTACCCTAAGAATTATGTTGGTGGAATAAGATCAGGTTGGAAAGCAAGCTGGTAACACAAATGTATTCTTGGTATTGTGTCTGACCTTTGCTAATTTCTCCCTTATGCTCTGTCTTTTGTGTCTGGGTTGTTTTTTTCGTTTTTTTTTTCTGTCTACTTATAGTGTGGATTATCAAGAATAATTATATGGGTTTCTATATAAAATAAATAGGAAATAATTTACATTTATATAAAACAATTTACATTTATATAAAATATAGCATATTTTCACAGGTTTGTCCATGGTCACGTGCTTTGAGGTGCTCCAACCTGACCTCGTGCACAGTCACTGATGTATCGAGGTATACCTGTTACAGCACTGACTTACCCACAGCCACAGACCCTTTGGGGTGTACGTTCTCCAGCATGGACTCACCCTTCAGAGTTACACCTGCAGCCACACAAACATAATCATGGCCACAGGTGCTTCAAGATGTACCTGCTCTGGCACAGGCTTATTCTCAGCCAGAGACACCCCAGGGTGTCCCAATCTCATGTGGCCTCGTCCACAGGTCACAGCCTCTTTGACTCCCCTCCACACTGGAGCTCCAGCTTGTTCTTTCCAGTACAGCAGCAGCAGTACCTGGCCATCTGCCAGCAGGAACATCACCTGTGTTGTTATCAAAATGCACCCAGGCACAGTAGAGTAAGGAGATAAGCAGTGCAGCAAGCTGTGAAAGCAAGAAGCAGCCAATAATGAGCACTAGGCTCTAATGAACAGTCAGGAAAGCAGACCCCATGGCAAGCGCAGGAGTGTGCCAATTAACACCGAAAAATAAATAGAAGCTATAAATTTGATCTAACACATTCCAATCGAACTTGTCATTAGCTCAAACCCTTTAAACCACATGTGCCAGAAAGGATTGCCAAGGTTGAACCCCAGCTGACAGTCTAGCCCCACATATCTGCTCACTCACTCCTCTGGTGGGATGGAAGAGAGAACCAGATGAGTAAAGGTAAGAAAACACATGGGTCAAGATAAAGGCAGTTTAATGGGGAAAGCAAGAACCATGCACACAAGCAAAGCAGAACAAGGCCAGGCCAGGCAGGTGTTCAGCCATACCCAGGGGAGCAGAGCCCCATTGCACATTACAGTGACTTGGGAAAACCAACACCATTCTTTGGATCATCCCCCACTGGTCCATTGCTGAGCATGACACCATAGGATGTGGGCTATCCCTTTGTTTAGCTGGGGTCAGCCGTCCTGGCTGTGTCTCTTCACAACATTTGTGCATTCCCAACCTCCTTGCTGGTGGGGCAGTGTGAGGAGCAGGAAAGGCCTTGACTCTATATAAAACCAGCTCGGCAATAATTAAAATATCCCTGAATAACCAACACTGTTTCCAGCACAAATCCAAGATAAAGCCCTTTATCAGCTACTGTGAAGGAAATAAACTACACCCCAGCCCAAACCAGCACACATAAACACATGGTATTGCTTTGTGTTTATGTCTAAATGAAAGATGTATTTAATAGTTATTATTTCTATGATGTACAATTTAGGGCAGCACAAGCATGCTAAGGCTAGCCTTAAATTAAGTAATTCATAAACTGGACATAATCTATATGTTTGCACACAGTTTTATGTACCTTGAGTTAGAAGGCAAGTAAAGAGAAAGATGCATGTATTGGTTCTTAAAAATTACTTTTGAGGCATAATTGTTTAAAAATAAATATTATTTGGTTTCTAATAGCTATCTTCAAATAAGTAATAAAAATCTCCTCAGTATAATAAGAAAAATTCCCATATTTCCCATTACTAATCTTGGCAAAGCATAACAACTCTGCTGCAATTATACAGTAACCCTTCCTAAATCTCATTTTTAGAGTCAAATCTTGCATACCAAAATGTCTTCCTCACATACTTGCTACTCCATTTCAGCCAGACAAATCAGTATCTCTTAAAGGTGAGACCAGAAACAACAGCCAGATCAGAAAGACAGGCTTAAGTCCAAGGAGTGAAATGATTGCCAGCTTGAAAATTGGAGATGGTACCTGATACTGGAAGTGCCTAGAAAACTGCATAAGAATCAGTTCATGGAAGTTAAATGGAGAAGAATGGAACTGAGATCCCATCTACAGAGAAAGGAGAACACCTCTGACAGTGGGCAAGAAATGACTGCAAGGCTGCAAGGCTTGGGCTTGCTGGTGTAGGAGAGCAGTAACCACGGCGCTGGAAGAAGCCAGGGCAGGAGGGAGAACTGCTCTGGGGGGAGAACTGAGGCCAGCTGACCAAAGTGCCTCTGAAACAGTGTCAGGAGAGAGAAAAATAATGGAAGATTAAATGTCTGGTAAGAGAGAATAAAACAAGGCGAGAATGAGAATGAAGAAAACAGATGCAGAGCAGTGATATTTTGGGAGGGATCAGTATAAAATGTGGCCATTAAGTGACAGAGAGCTGAGAGTACATGAGAGGAGCTGGAGCAGGGACCTACTTGTGGAAATAAGGGAAGAGAGTGAGGGTTTCCAGTTTCCAGTGATACTAGGACTGAGGTAAGGGGTCGCAGAAAAACAGTTGAGTAACAGGTAAAACAGGAAATAGGCTGTGGAAAAGAAGAGCATTGAGGAAGGAGCAAGGGCATTTTTCCGACACAGGACACACACATTTTTGGAATTTCTATAGAACCCAGAATTCATAGGCCTAACTTGTCTACTTCTTTCAGCAAATATCTGCATAGCATTTTTTGGGCAAAACCTATGTCTCATTGAGTAGTTACTCTTACTTGGTTTCCAGAAAATTATGCACTTTGATAGAAAATATTGAATGAGCTTCAGTGGCAGAGAAAACAGGGTGAATAACAAGAAGACCTGAATAGTGACCACTGGATCTTATTTTTGTAGAGTTCAGTAGAAAAAGGAACTTTCCCTTCAATTTTATAGAATTTTTTTTTACAATTTTATTTTCCCCCTGTCAAAACCTCAATCTTTCTAAGCCATACAACTAACTTAGGAGACATTTAATGCAGTTAGTTGTTAAAAATGTAGGTGAAGAGTGATGTCACTAGAGTATTTATAACAAATTTTTTTTAATCTGCATGTTTTGCCTTCCTTACAGCCAAAGCTATTTCTCATTTCACAAGTGATATACACCGCTGTGTTATGTACAAATCATGTCTGTCTAATACTAAAAGGCCCACATGACTGAAATCACAAAGAAGTCTGTTGCAATTTCATGGCTATTGAAATGGATTTCCCAAAAGATTTTAGCAAAAGGAAATATTCTGGAGTGCTTTGTTGCTGTAGCCATCTGTAGAGGAGACTACCCCATCTATTTGTTTTAAACCTTTATCTTTAAATGTGGATATTTTGGTTTTGCTTTTGGGGGGTTTTTTGGTGTGGTTTTTTTTTTTTTTTTNGGGGGGGTTTTTTTTTTTTTTTTTTTTTTTTTTTTTTTTTTTTTTTTTTTTTTTTTTTGTGTGTGTGTGTGTGTGTGTGAGTGTTTTGTTGTTGTTGCTGGTGGGGTTTTTTCTAGTTTGGTTTTTTGGAGGGATTGGTGAGGGTTTTTTTTCAAAATTGTAGCAGTTTGGAGATGAAAATTGAGGGAAGGGGGAACTCTGCCTTGGGTTTTGTAAAGATCAGACTTGTTTGATCTTCAAGTAGTGACTTGCTTTTCGTCTTTTGTTTGTTTGTTTGTTCCATTTAGCATTGCTTCTTGTTGATGAACTTTTGCAGTTATTTTTTAACAGTTCTCTATTCAGTTTGTCACTGTAGAAATTAGGACACTGTACCT
>VXBB01012340.1:1289191-1299466 GCA_013399915.1 Illadopsis cleaveri
CTGTAGAAATTAGGCCACTGTACCTAGAAAGTACAGTGTTATTTGATAGAGCATCTATAATGAAATTATTAAATAGTAGCAAGGATAGAAAATAAAGAAATGGGAAGGTAGATGTGTGTTTCAGTGTGTTTGTATTACAAAGAGAATTAAAACAGTTTAAGATGGCTGTGTTCAGAGTTAAGCTGATTCCTAGAACTGATGATAGCATTATTTTTGCCATCTAGCAATAAGTCCCTAAATTTATCTTAAAATTACTGATTAAAAATACTCTAAAGTTTATTGGCATATTGGAGCATTTAGAAACAGATTTTAAGTAAAAGAAAATATTATAAGCCAATAATGATGATGTTATCTCTTCACCTGGATTTTTTTATTTGTGATGCATTCTGTATAAACTTAAAAGCAAGGAGAGATTTTGGGGGTTGTAGAGATTTATGAACTTCCATTCTTGAAGAAATGTTAATATCTTAAACACTTGTTTTTAAAATACTGTTCTGAGCAGGACTTTTTTATTAAATTCATGTTAGGCATCACTCAGCAAACAGAAAAACTGCACATCTGATTTGTGAAGGCCTTACAGTAAAACTCCTCAATACAGAAAGGGAGAAAGTATTTTGCATGAGCCCAAAATCAGAAAGAAATCTAGGGATTTGTGGTAACAAGTGAGCTCAGAGAAAACTGAATCTGTTGAAGATGTAAAGGCAGCTTTCTCAAAGCATCAACAAAGCCAACCACTCTCAAATGTGATGCCCACAGGATCACTGATTCTTTCTTGACTAGGGAGGGAGCTTGTTAAAAATGATGCTAAAAGGGGCAGCAAAGAAAAATGTATTCATACAGGTGGCATGGATACCACTAGGAGTTAAAAAGCATCAAACAAATGGTTGAACTATTTTCTACATTAAAAATACAGAAAAGATGACAAATTTTGGTAGGTTAAATGTAAAAACACAGTAAGGATGACAAAAGTTTAAGAAACTCTAGCAATAAATTCATCAGCACATGAGGAGAAGACAGCCTGGAAGAGTGCACAGGCTCATGTGTTGGTTAGAGTATTAAGACAGTATGTGAGAAAAAGAAAAAGAAATAGGAGAAAGCAAAAACAAAAGTCTTAGGAGAGAAGGCAGATTAGATTGTGTGAGCTCACTGTGAGAGAAAGTACAAAAGTACCCAAGCAAGAGACTCTTTTTCTGAATGATCTGTCTGAATGGGAACTGCCAGTCAAAGAAGTTATGGGACAAGACAATTAGATAATTGAAGTCTCACCAAGCATCAAGATCCAAGTGCATTTCATGCAGGCTCTAGCAGCTTGCTTTATTCTTGTATTTTCCCTAGGTGTTCAATAGTTGGTTTGAGATTTAGTTGAAGGTTTCAGGGTTATTTTATCTCAGTGTACTCATCCATGCTTAAGCTAAATGGTCTAGTGCATCTTTTCTTTTCCCTTTTGTCTGTGTTACTAGTTACAGATGCAAGAAGTCTGGGCTCAAACTTAGCAGTTTTATCTTGTTTATTTGCCTCATTTGGTGTAACCATCTGTGTCTAAGGTCTGTCATATTCTTTGTTGCTGTTCTCCTGGGAATATGTGATGGTTTCTTCTATTGAGTAAAAAAAAAATCAAAAATAGCTGTCCATATTCCTTTTTCATTATATTCTCTCCGGAGATTTTCAGGTCCTTGAATATTTCAGATATATTTTGTCTTCATTTTATTCTATCAAATCTTTCTGTCAAAAAATACCTTCCTCCCATTTTCAAATCATATTTGATTTGCATCATTTTATTGTTGGCATTTCTGACCCACATACACCATATGTAGAGCAAACATATATTTTCTTTTATCTCTTAATAATTTGTTCTTCAAAATTTTTAGAATTTTTTTTGAAAGTTAACCGTGGACTTTTAATTGCTTAATAATTTACAAAACCTTCTCTTTTTAGAAGATATAGTCATCAATATTACTAACATGCTTCATTGGTAATGTTTTAATCTTTCTAAAAAATTATGTGCAACTTAGAGTAACATAGTTTCTAACAAGGAAAACAAACAAAATCAAACACAACAAACAGAAAAAACCTCCCATATTTTCCGTACATAAACACTGATGTAATCTTATTCCTCAGGGGGCTTCATATGATTCTGAGATGTGCATATTCTGCATACCATACTATGATCATAGCATAATATGACTATTAAAAGCTGTGATAAGAGTTATAAAACAATGGCAGAATTCTGACAGTCATACCTGAATATTTGCTTTAATTTTTCTATGTATATGATTAATAAATTATTTCTTAAACTCTTTAAGTATGTCTCCTAATGTTTTCCGTTTAAAGCCTGTTACATTTGCAGGAATATAAAGTATATTTTTGTGATTTAATGAAGGTTTTTATAAAATGCCAGCAAGAAAAACCTGATGTAAAGAAATTCTTTACTGTGGGAGTGGTGAGATACTGGAACAGGTTGCCCAGAAAAGCTGTGGATAGTGCACCCCTGCAAGGGTTGAGATTGCATGGGGCTCTGAGCAGCCTGGTCCAGGGGGAGCTGTCCCTGCCTAGGGCAAGGGAGTTGGAACTAGAAGATCTTTAAGGTCCCTTCCAACTCAGACAGTTCCATGATTCTATGTCAATTTACATTTATTCATAAACGACATCCTTCTACTCCTTTATTTTTGTAATATATATGTTTTCTAAAATATCACTGCTCTTTTAATTGAAGAATTGAAGAATGCAGCTGAATATCCTTTTCAGATCTTTTTCATTTCAGTAGCTTGTGTTTCAGAGATTACCAATATCATAGTGACTCAATAATGCCTGACATTTAACTTTATTCTAATTATGAATAGAGGGAGGATTTTGTTATCATTAACATACTTGCTGGCATTTAGGAAAAAAAGAGATTTAATTTCTGGCCCCAACAACAAAAAAAGGTCCTGCAGAAGATTTGTTGTTGCTTTGTGTGCCCAATATCCTTGCTCTGTACCAGGAGGACTGTGAGGTTTGTTTTCAGCACCTCCTCACTTGCTCTGAGTGCTTTGGCTGGAGCACCCCAAGAGAGAAGGAGCTGTTTCACTGAGTACAGTGCATTTTGTGATGGCTTGGTTGCTCCCCTGTGGCTGCTCTTTTACTCAGTTGTTACTAAGCAAATATAATGTCTGGTATGAAGACACTCTGCCTCTCCAAGCCCCTTCCTAGATTTATTTCTAGCATATTGATGACATATTAGCAGCATTTTATTTAGTTTTCATAACACAAAGCTTTTTTTAGGTAATGTTGTGCATAGAAATGAAATGTCTCTTTCTTTTTTTTCAGCTGCTGTGTGTGACTTTGAAAGAGAGAGCTGTGGCTGGATTGAAACTGTAAATGCAGATGGATTTGACTGGGTAAGAAGTTCCAGCAATGCTCTTCCACCTGCATTTCAGAACCAAGCTCCTCCACGGGATCACACCTGTAACAAACCTGAAGGTAAGACAAGCCAGGCCTAGAAACAGAGAAGTGGAATAGATAAACCTGCTCTTTAACCAGATTTTAAGTGGAGGTCATGAATGCTTTAAAAACCTTTATAAACCCTTTATTCCTCTAGCCTGAAAATTTGTTTTTTGTTTTATTTTAACAGGTCATTTTATGTTCATTCTGAAGACCAGCAACAGCATTTCACAAATAGCTCGGCTACGAAGCCCAAAGTTCAGGCAAACAGGATCAAATTGCACGCTATCCTTTTGGTATGAAATAATTTACATTTAAAATTCCTGTATCAGCTTACATTGCTTCTCTTGGACTGAAATTGAGGTCATAGTTTGGAATAGATACATCTTTCTCTGAAGAATTTATTTCATTTTATTCTGTCAACATATAGTCCTCATTGTGAACAATACAGATATAAGATGAAACAGTTGGAGAAAAAAAGTGAAACATGACATGACTTTGTTGTCAGGCTCTGAGCAAAATTATAGTAAAGGATTGTGTCTGTATATACATGGGCAAACACAACAGTCATTTTGCTAACAATTCTTTGGTTAAGTAAATTTGAAAATATGGAATTTTTTTCAAGAAATGAAAAGTACTGAAAAATCTAGTAGGTCCTTGAGTCACCTACAGTATCCAAAATTAGACATCATAATTTTTAAGTAAAAGTTCCAGTGTGAGAATTGGTTCTTTGCTTCCACTTTTTTCATATACAAAGACCAAAACAAAACAAAACTGGAAAACCCCACAACTAAAAATCAACAATCTAACCCAAACATTTTCATTAATTGTCTTGTCTCAATCTTTGTGCAAACTTGTCAGATAGACAGAAAAAATATTGCTTTGATAATTTGTTTACTAAGTCCAAATTGATGTACTGTTTAAATAAAGGTTTGGCCTGACCTTAATAATATTATGTGCAGTTTGTCTCAGTGATGTCAAATACATCTGCTATAGGAAGTGGAGTTGTCTTTTTATCCAAGGTTCATGACTTGAAGTAGGACATTACTAGCTGTTGGCTGTATATCTGCTTCTGCTCCCAGTTTTGTTGTACAATTACCAATCTAAAGTATTTAGTATTTTAAATGCTGTAGAAAGCAACATGTTAACTGTAACGAACATAGATAGAAGGCATACTTATGCATTCAGTAAGTGATCTCTTTTTCTTTCTGGAAACTTTGCAATTATGTACTTATAAAAAGACATTATACATCTGAGTGAACAGTGTTTGTTGCTTAATATGAAAGCAAATATGTGTCTTCAGTTATGGGTTTCAATTTAATGCTTTTTTTCTTAAAATTTTCAATTCTTGAGATGAGGCCTAGACTGATATAGCAGCCTATGCTACCATCATTCAGAAAGTAGATTGAATTACAAGCCCTGAGGACTTCCTTTATATGACAGAGACATAACAGAAAAGATACTGGTCATTTTAACTGATATGGTCCATTTTCATCATTTGCCCACATTATATTCTTATTTTTATCATTTTAGGTATTACAACTATGGAGAGTCTGTTGGGGCAGCAGAGCTGCAGTTGCTTGTGGACGGGCTGAAGAAGCCCACTGTCCTTTGGAGGACATATTACGGCGAGGGAAATCAATGGCTGAAGGCAGTCATTCAGCTTGGACGCCTTCCACACGCTTTCCAATTTTCACTTGAAAAAATTAGTCTGGGTATTTATGAGGGTGTCTCAGCAATTGATGATATTAGATTTGAAAACTGTGCTCTCCCACCTCCAGCATTAAGTTGTGAAGGTCCAAATCGTTTCTGGTGCAGAGACACAAAAGCATGTATTGACAGTTTATTGGTCTGTGATCTTGTGGACGACTGTGGGGATGGATCAGATGAGGACAGCTGTGGTAAGTACTCTCCACTATTGCTTACTTACATCACACAAAAATTGACTTGCCAATTCACCCCTGGCCTGAAAGAGCACAGAATTGCTACAGCCAGTAATGATTCCACTCTATATAGCTAGAGATAAAACAGAATGATAAGTTAAACTTAAATGCATATGATGAGTTAAACTGAGGGTAAATTGAATTCTATCTCCTTTATCCAAAGCAACTATATTTCTTTATCTTGTGTAAAACACGAACTTTCATCACAAGTTTCTTTTACTAGAGAGGATTTAAAGTCAGACAGTTGTTTAGGGTCAATGTGCTATCTTTGATTTTACTGACAGAAGTACAGTGTAAGATGTACTGATGGACTGAGAGGAGTGTATGTCCTACCTCTTCTTAGGACCTATACTCTTCCTATCAAAAAAAAGTTAAAATATCTCTATGAAAGATAGAAGTCATGCTGAATATATTGGTCCCCTTCAAAGGTAGGAGTTGAAAGTACTGAGGAGAGCTATGAGTTGTTCACATTTTTGACATTCACCTTGAGTGTTGAAGGGTGCTGTTGATGGTTTTTCCCCTGAAGCATGCATTCATCAATTTTAAGAACTCAAGAACATTAATATAAAATAAAATTAACTAGCATTTGCTTTATCACTTCCTGAGGTAACTAAATTATGCAAATCACAATCAGTTTGAGAAACGGAGGGCACCTTACATGCTTGAGGTGATATCAGTCTGCAGTAATAATTGCTGAATATCAACTTAAAACTGCTGTAAATTTAAAAGAAAGTGAAGGCTTTCCATCTTATCTTAATTTTTCTACTTGTGGAATGCCTAGCTTCTTTATAACCCATTTTGAGGTCTACAATAAGATTTGAATTGCAGTTTTAAACACCATTAAATGCAATAGTTTAATTAAAAAAAATTTGCTGTAATGTCAGTTACTACTTATGAAAAGCAGATACAAAGTTGGAATGCAAGCTGACCGCCTCTGATGTATTTTATTGTTTTATATAAGAAGTAATCAATACATTTTGCCTTGGTGTCAAATAAAAAAAACACAGTTGTGTTATAAACTCTTTGATTAAGCCTTGATAGAATTATCATGTTAATATTATTAAGGATAATAAAGATCTGAACCCCAACATGTTTTTGAGACTACACCTCCCAAGCAAAAATACATTAGATCATTTATCACACATACCTACTAGACAGCATAGTGTGGTTTATTTCATCCAATTAACCTCAATTTTAACTCCTTTGACTGTTCACTTTCAGTTAAAGATCTTTACAGTCTTTAATTTTAATAATGCATAAAATTAACAGCATGGATAATTTTATTCACAGTTCCCTTTATTCAATAAATTAAGTACAATTTGACAGATATATATTAGAAATAAGTATTTGCAAGGATAAAAAATATATTCAAGCACTATGCTGATGGAATCTTGCGTGGGGTCAGATGTGACAGACCCCAAGAAGGTCCATCACCTCTGAGGGGCTAGCCCTTGCAGAGAAATGGCTTAAAATAATTTTGCGAGATGGCTCTTTAAGTGTGTTTTTTGAAGCAAAGGTTTTAATAAAAACAAAATAACAAATGATACAGAAACAAAAACTGAGCACAGGTGTCAGAGAAGCCTCTGACACCTTGCTAAGATGCCTTAAAAACCACTTGAGCTCCTTTGTGCACCTGTATAAATACTTAACGTTTTAGGAGGGACAACCTGGCCTGCTGCCAATAGAAGCAGCTATAGACCTTGAGAAACATTTCTAAAGCCCAAACAGTGTTCCTGTGCTGGTTCTGGGCCAATTACAATGAGAAGGCAATGGGAAATTCTAGTTTAACTTCCTTGCATGTTCAAAGGTAAACCAAAATTTTTTTTCCTTAAATAGAATCATTTGCTTGGGTGTGAAAATGCGCTGCAACACTATGCTCTTTTGATACTGCTTTTTTGTTTTTGACAGTCTGTTCTCTTTACATTTCAGACCCTGAACTACAGTGCAACTTTGAAAATGGGCTGTGCAATTGGGAGCAGGATGTACAGGATGACTTTGACTGGATCAGAACACGGGGTCCAACCCCCACAGTTAACACAGGCCCGTTGAAGGACCACACGACAGGCACAGCCAGAGGATGTTACCTGTACCTGGAATCCTCTGAGCCACGACAATTCCGAGATAAAGCTATTCTGCTTAGTCCTCTCTTCAACCCTTCTGGCCATGGAACCTGTGCTTTCCGCTTTCACTATCATATGTTTGGGAAAGAAGTTTATAGGCTGTCAGTCTTCCAAAGAAGTGTGAGTAATACTAAGGGATGGCTGTTGTGGTACAAGTTTGGAAATCAAGGAAACAGATGGATCAGACAGACACTCTTCATCAGAAGTTCTAAGCCATTTCAGGTATGATCCTTCTAAGCTGTGAAATGTTTATTTGCTGCATCGTAAAACACTGAGAGTATATAAATGCACAATCTCAAAGCTATTTGTAACTGTCTGATCAATTTTACTTCAAAATAGGTTTGTAGGGCTTTTTTAAGAAATATGTAAAATATTTTTGTTCTTGTAGTTACATTAAGTTTTCCCCATGAACCACTTAATGTTAAGATTTTGAATATGTGTTATTTAAAATGCATACTGTTTTTCTTTTTCAACATTTGCTGAAAAATCTTATCCAAAGCTACTAAAAGTAGTTTGATTCATTAATGTAAAGACTGTTCAAAAGAATATCCTCTGCTTTGCCTCACTTTTAAAGAGTTACAAATCAATTTTTAATTATGTAATGCCAGAAAAGGTATCAATACAAAATATTTGGCTGCCAGGTTAGACAAAATGTCAAAAACTGCTTGGGGAAAGATAGGATTAAAGTAAGTTACAGCTATAAATCTTGACTTATTTTCTCATCTTTTAAAAATTGTATATATTATTTATCTTTGATTACGTGTGGTCTGTTTATTCCAGTTGGGATATTCTGCAGGGTTATTAGAGGAGATATTGGTTCACTTGATTATCAACTGGTCCTAAAATTATCACCCTCCTCTCTCCTACACCATATTATAAGAAAAAAAAAGAANAGAGATATAAACCTAGGTGTCCTGTATTTGACCTCCTGAGAGTTAGGAAGGTCTATGCTGTAACTGAAGTGTTTATTCACGTTAGCGTTGTAGGGTTTTCTGTTGTACGTGCACAGTTCTGTGCAGGGAATTTCAAAGATCTTATATTATTTTGATCTAGTCTTGTTTCTCATGGTCATTTTTGAGGGGCATGAGTTATAAGTTTGATTGTTCTGAAGAAAGAGATCAAGATCTGATGTTCATTATTGTGTATTGTGTATCTTCTAATGGAATTTGCTGTGTCACAACCTACAATACTTCAAAAATCAAAAGTTTTGAAGAGAACAAGTTGCGTTCTGTTTCTACTAAGTTGCCAAGTACTGATCTCTTTCCAATCTTTCTTTCTCTTTCCAAACTTTCTTTTAAGTGTATACTGTTTAAATACACTGTATTTGAAGTATTTCTTCTGAGATGTGTACTAGAACAGCTTCTCAGTCAGTTTCAGGGTGTCTACAGGCTGTGTAACAGTATTAAAGCTGTAGCTTCTATATTCACTATATTGTGTTCCCTACACCCCATAAATTTGGGGTTTCACTGCTTTCACACCACCTGTTCAGTCTTGTAGGTCACCTCAATGCTTCAAATGAAATGTTTAGATTCACATGAGAATGGATTATTTTTCATGAAAATCTAAAAATAAGGTAGAAGTTTTAAATAATTTTCTGGTCAGAATACAAGTCTTGGCTTCATAATCTTCTCTGTCTCTAACCAGAGCATCTTGTCAGCTCTTACAGGGTTTTCAGCGATTCCTAGTGAATAGAAAGTGTTAGACTCTAGGACCAGAGATAGTCTTTGTCAGTCAGACCTTCATTTTGCTTTTTCTCTTCTAAATGTGTGAGATAATCATATATCTGAGATGTCTCCTCTTCCTCTTTCCTCCCTTTGTAAGTAGGTTGTTTGTTGACCCCACTCAGAGAAATAATCACTATAAATAATAAATCCCTCAAATTCACATGTTCAGTTTATTTGCTAAGCATGGGAAGTTAGCTGTGGGAGCATATAAACAATTGTGCTTATACACCAACTCCAATAAAAAGAGGAGTTGTCAGCCAAAAATTCAAAGCAGCACTGAAAGGCATTTGAGAACCTCTTGAAAGTCAGATTCCCTTTTGAAAGTTAGGAACTCTATGGGTATGAAACTCTAGGCCCTTTAATTGAATGCTCTGGCAGAAACCCAAAGGCAACAGCAGACTCCCTTGGCTCACACCTGCTCCCAATAAGCCTCAGAATCCTAATTTTGTCAAGAAAGCTTTGTTCTAGCTGCCATTAAACCACGGTGACATTTGTTGCTGTTCCATCAGATGTTTTACACCAGAGTGTTAAATGTGACATCAATGAGAACAATGAGAGTAGCTGGAGGAGGAAAAGGCAAATATAAAGCCAAACTGTTTAAACAAAAAGAATGGAGTTTTCTGAGACCTCTCTCAAACACTGCTACTGACAAATATTAAAAATAGTCCCAAATACATATGCATGTAAAAATTTTGCAGCTTTATTGATCTAGAGTTTCTCTTCCTCTGCAAAGGACATTATCTGCAAGAAATTATACATTTTTTTAATTGGAAAACTTCAAGTTAAAAANCCTACACCATATTATGAGAAAAAAAAAGAAATCTTCCACCTTCCTTTTAAATCAGATATTGTGCAGTATTTTCTTTAGTTTGTTCATTAGTGTTTCCCAAAACACTATTTTTAAGTAGAGAGAAATTCTATCCTCCTTGGAGGAAAAGGCATTAATATTACTGTGGATACAAAGACGCACATGGAAGGAGAGTGTTTATTTTCTGTCAAGACCTTTTGTAGAAATATAAAGGCATATAAACATAATGCTATCAAAGCCCCCTTCCCTTCCCTTCCCTT
>VXBB01012341.1:0-14224 GCA_013399915.1 Illadopsis cleaveri
GCCCGCTCTCCGGTGGAGACGGAGGTGGCATCCCTGCCACCCCTCTGGACTCGTCCTGAGGGGGGAAAGGGCCCGCAGGGCTCCAGGAGTGACCCCGAATGGTCTTTCTAGATCGTTACCAAGTCCCAGACCTGGGGAGCACTGTGGCCCCACCTGAACACTGAATTCAGAGAAGTGCGCTCTCTCCTGAAGTACCTTGGCAGCATTTGCCTCTCTTGGGAGTTTCTATAGATTTAATTTTCTTCCCCTTCGCAGCTGTGAGAAGAGGTGAGCAGTCTTAATATGCAACCACTTATGTCTGTGACAAGCTGCCAGCGCTCACTTTGGCCAGTGGATCTGCGGGGAAGCAGAGGGAACCCCTGGCCAAACAGTGCCAGCGTCGTAGAACAAGGGCAGTGCCTGATGATGCATACCGTGAGATGACTCCCTGTGGCTTAACAGGCTCCACGTTGTTATAAGAAATAATTACCTTTATTGCCCAATCAATGGTTTCAAGGTGGAAGTCTAAGGTCTTGATTTTGACATGATTAAGTGAAATACATTTGCAAAATGTAAGACTTAGCAAAATATTACATGTTCCCCAGCAAACTTTCTGGGACAGTCTGCAGGCCCTTAGCACGCACAAGGGTTTCTTTAACTGGAGGCGAAATTGCAAATTTAACACACCTCCACAGAGCATCACAGGGACATGCAGGATTGAGATTAGAGCTGTAACCAGGCTTTGCAGCACAGTATTGAAACTAATCATCATTGGTTTTGAAAAGTTTTACTACTGGAGCATACTGCTGAAATACAATGACATTATCAGCAAAATAACTTGGTTTTCCTTGCCTTACACATCCTTGACTTTGCAGTCCTGTGGTTAAACCAAGAGATCAGTTTCAATGTCTTCGTCTCATTTTTTATTTCTGTATTTATTTTTTAGCATAACCAGCACTCTGCATGTTAGGAGAAAGGGAACATCACATTAGTCTTTGGTGATTTTAATTACCATTCCACTTTACTATGTCTACACTATTAACAATTTGTATGGAAGGTGGCCTGGATCCAGTGCAGGCTGCATGATAAAAAGTTTGACTTCCCTGCTTTAACATTTCTAAAGCAGGTTACTGCTAAAAAAACAGAGCAATAATTTTAAATGGTATTTGAAACAGTTAAATCAAAATTTTAAAGCACCATCTGAAAGTTTGGGAGAAAACTGTGATCTTCTTGTACAACATAAGCATGCCCATAGGATAAAACCCCATATATGGACAGATGCATGTGTGCAGTCTGCTTCAAATTCCTATTTTTGTTCCGCGTCCTCTCAGATCTGTCAACTCTTTGTGCTCACATCCCTGTTTCTGCAAAAATGTGACAATTTTTTGAGCTTGCTGCAATCCTGCAAGTGACTCAATTGGTGGATCTGCTGAGAAGAGAAGTAGTAATATTCACAAAGTCCTGCTGAAGCAGCAGAGAAGGTGGGAGAGGGTGGGCTGCCAAAGACCACCTCTTCCTCTGGCACAGCTCTTGCTGACCTGCTGCTCATGGCTTCACTGTGGTGCACTACCCAGAGCAAGAACACTGAAAAGCAACACAGCTAACACTTCTGTAGATGGGCCTCTGTACCAGCCCAGTTCTTACACAGACCATGGACATCAAAGTCTATTTAATTAATTAATAAAATATTAAATCAGAATATTGAATTAATAAACTGGATATTTAATGACAAAAAATGAATCTCCCCATTTTTAAACCTCTTTTTAATGTTGTTACAGTGCCTGTCA
This sequence comes from Illadopsis cleaveri, assembly GCA_013399915.1. NCBI lineage: Eukaryota > Metazoa > Chordata > Aves > Passeriformes > Timaliidae > Illadopsis > Illadopsis cleaveri. The sequence goes on from VXBB01012341.1 coordinate 1,767, forward strand.
AAATTGTTTGTGGAATCATAACTTCTTACATTGACATAAAAAATTTAAAGTCCATCATCAACAGAAAATAAGTAAATAAAACAAAAAATCTTGTCTCATCAAAATGAGATATGGAACAAATACATAGCTATATATCCATAATTCATATATTTTACAGCAGCTTGACTGCACACTACTACTGACTATTTGACTGAGTGGTCTAAACCAACTGTATGTTTACAGGCAAGTTACTGAAACAAGACAAGGACTTCATCCTGGGTGAACAAGTATAATTCTGAAGTAAAAGATCTGTGCTTCCAAATGTGTTTAGAAGTTAATGACAAACCAAAATGATCTCAAAACATTTTTTCTGAAATGCATACTTCTATTTGTTTTTTCATCTTCTTGTTCTTAGAAGTGGCGAGCATTGGATATTCGCATCACAGACGCAGCAAATGAAGCTAAAGATAATGTGAAGTATCTTTATTCTCTGGAAAAATATTATGATCCATTATACAATAGTGATCCTGTAAGCAGAACCTTTAAATTGTCAACATAAATATCTTGAGACAAGCAACATGAATATATTCTGTAGGATGGGTTTGGAAATGAAACAGAAAATTTTACATGTGCAACTCCAGTTTGAGATTTTGTGCAGTTGGGGTAAAAGTGGCTTAATGAGAATTTCTGGCTACAAAATAAAGTATTTGCTATTTTCATACCTTTGTATCTGTAAAGCTTTTGTTCTGGTGAAGAGACTAGATTCTGTGCTATGGGAGAAAGTTAATTCCTTAAGGTTAAAAAAAAAAAAGTAAACCTAATGCTATGCTAAAGACAAAGTTTGATCATTTGTCTTTGTGTTGGTGTCCAGGTCATGGTTAGACTAACATTTATAGGGCAATTTTCAGCCTCTTGGGTTGGGAAAAGATAAATAGGCTTATGTAAATATTAAGCCATAATTATAAGTCACCTTCTCATACTATAGTATGAGAATGCATAGGATGATGCAAGCATAACATGTAATAAACAAAACCAGCCACCCTAAAATACAGGATTGGAGGAGTCTCCCTCTCCTATTATCTGCTAAAATAGGTGGCAAATAATTTTATTACAACTGGTGTTGCAACTGGCTGTATGTGTCTTGCTAGTCAAAGGAATATGACTGGTAGCCATGAAGACTCAAGACTTTGATCTCTTCTAGCTTCCTTGCTCTCCTCTGAAACTTATCCCAAAACCAGATTGCTTCCAAAGAGTGCTCTGGGCGACCATGTTTGTTTCTGTTTAGTGGGTGATATTAGAACAGTGTGTTCTTTCAGTGTTTCCAGTCCGCTATTTGAGTTTCTCTATTGAAAGGTTATTGGATTATGATACCCATTAAACCAGAGTAAAAGTGACTGTACTTGCTGCTGACACTGTGCAGGATCTGTTGAACTTGCCTGCTTTGTGCTTCCAATGCAGGTTTTCACCAAGGAGAAAGGGGTGCCTGCGTTGGAGATGTTTAGTTTTGCGNTTGCTACTGACACTGTGCAGGGTCTGTTGAACTCGCCTGCGATGGTGTAGCCCTTGGGATGAAAGCCGTAGAAGCATGCAGTGTGAAGACTTTCCCTTACTGATATTTACCTGTACAATTTTAAAAATGAGTTTGTCAACAGAGCAAAACTGTCATTGCTTTGGAAATTCAGATGTGACAAAGAGCTGTGTGCAAAATCTTTGTCTGGTACACTTATGGATTTAAGACAGGACTGCTACAGTTTTGAAATGCTACTTTTCTTAAAAGTATTTAGTAAAAGGCATTTCTCTTATACACAAAACTTACTGAAGACCACAAGGAATATGGAGAATTTAAATGAGTGTGATGGTGTGACCTTGGCTGTGCATCAAGCATTCTCTCTATCCCCATCCTCAACAGGATGGGATGAGAATATAATATGAAAAGGCTCATGTGTTTTTCCATGACAGGAACATCACTTCCTGTTTATAATCATGGCCAAAACAGACTCAGCTTGGGGAAAAATGTCTTTATTGACAGTGAAAATACATTTGGGTTGTGACAAACAAAACATCTCTGCACCACCAGGCTCAGCTTCACCCCTTCAATCCTCCTTTCTCTTCCTCCTCTCTCCAAGTGGTGGAGGGGTTCTCTTTACATGCAAACTTACATCAGGTTTAGCAATCAAGCACATAAACATACTTTTTTGTGAAAAAAAGAGTTCTTTTGAAGAGGCCTTTACTTTTACCAAATTTCACTCACTGATCTGAATTCTTCCACCCAAAACCCTAGTGAAAATTTTCCCCCAAAATTAAATTGTAGAGCTTAGGGAATGATGTAGCTCAGGCAGCGCTGGAGGAGAGGCCCAGGTAGACAGGATCGGGCAGAACCATTCCAAAGACCACGTTCATAATCCTCCTGCATTCACTAATTAGGTGTTGTGCTAATGTGCGGTAACAGAGGTACTGAGCAGAGTTCAGACTGTGTGTTTCTTTCCAGGTGTCCATGCTGGATGCTATTCCAGGACTCATAAATGCAATTAAAATGATTCAGAGTATCTCTCAGTATTACAACACTTCTGAAAAGATCTCCTCGCTGTTTGTGAAGGTTGGTGCTCAGCGAGAAAAAAAATATTCCCAGATTGTCTTCCGTGTTGTTGCTTGAGTGCAAGAGAAAACACAAAGGAACCAAGCAACTGGAGAGGAAGCACTTCAGTCACTTTAATGCTGCTTTTTGAACATACAAAGAATTGGAAATAATGATAAACTATTTCAAATTTAGGATTTATTTTACTGCCTTTAATTTGGAGTTGTAGGAACATTTTCAGACTTAAGTCTTACCTCTGATATACATAGAGTAACTCTTTTGTTACAAGTTTTGCCTGTTACGAATGGGGTTATTTTCTAGAACCAAATATGTTAAATTCATATTGCCCTTAAACCTCCACATGTTTGCATAAAGAAGGAACTGGATTGGAAGAAAAACCTATTCTTTACCATTTGTACTCTCATGGGCTCTTGATTTTGCCTTTGTCTTCAGAAGAGACAAAGTCTTATGGCTTTGTAGCCCTCAATGCTATTTCAAGGTTGGTACAAGATGTGTAGGTTTAGGATGAGCATAGTTAATCAACATTTTTGTTATGTCATGTTCTGGAGGTTGGGTGTCGCGAGGAGGACATTCTATTGATGTGGCAGGTATTTGGTCAGTGGAGTCAGAGGAATGAGATGACACTGAGAGAATGGCAAGACCTGCTTTGTCTTGACCTGCGTTGCCATTGAAATGTTTTGAATACACTTCAAGTTGAAACTGCTTTTAGGTGACCAATCAGATGATCACAGCATGCAAATCTTACATTGCAAACAACGACACAGCCACTATCTGGAATCAACCGCAGGAGAGAGTTGTGGAAAAGCTACAAGCAGCTATTAGACTTAAACAGGTAGGTGGGAAGAACATATAGAAAACAAATTATAAGGTGATATTTAGGAGGGCAGGAATAGGAAATTTTTATGTGAGAAAGCACTGTTATAGTGAAGAAAAATGAGTGAACTGAAAAATATCCACTGGAACTGGAAGTTTATGCTAGAGGTAGCAAGGAATTTAGTCTGTTGTCTGGTGATCTGGAAACAGAATTTTGATGCATAGTCTATCTTAACTATGCTTATAAGAGAATTGCTTGGATTTTCATGCCTGTGTTTCTCTAGGTAGTGTCTTCTCACTTCATGTGGAGAGTTATGAAATAGAAATTAAAACAAGGAGAGTTACTGAACTGAATATATTCCAAAGACGTGTGGGCAAGCTATACGTTTAGAAAGGGCAGTTTACTGAACTGAGAAAAATTCAGCTGTTCAGTTGGCCTAGACTTGTCAGGAAGATAGCCTTTTTTTTTTTTTTTTTTTTGAATACACTTCTATGATAATTTTTTAATTTTATTTTTCTTTTTTTGCCCCTAAAGCACACTATTTTAGGATCATTTGGCTTGGAAGGGTCCTCAGCAGGTATCTAGTTCAACCTTCTGCTCAAAGCCAAAGTAGGGGCAATATGAGATCAAACTTGGTTTCCTAATCCTTTATCCAGTCCCGTCTTGAAATTCTCCAAGGATGGAGAGATTGCACAGCCTTATTGGGCAGCCTCTTTCACTGTTCGACTGTCCTTGGGATGAAAGATTCTCTCCTTATATCCAGTCAGAACCTCATCCATTTCAATTTATGCTCTTTGCTTCTTGGCTTCTGTCCATGTGTTACTGTGAAGAAGAGCCTGACTCTCTCTTTGGTAACCTCCCTGTACTTATTGGGACCTTCATATAGGCTTTCTGCTTTTTTTTTTCTCATTCCTCATATGTACTTGCAGGACTAGATCTTTATCTTAATACCTCCTGAAGCAACAAATCTTGCCTAGTTCTAACATAAATTAGTGTAAATTTGTAAGACATCTTATCATCAGCAATGAACACTAGACTTGTATTTTTCTATAAAGATATATCAAATTGTCCAGTAGATGCATGAAAATATGTTGAAAAATTAGGTATTCATTTGAATCTTGTTAGTTCCAGAAGCTTTCAGAAGTTTGATAGAGTAAAACTTACAATTTGAATCACTAACAACATAGCAAAATCTGGACCCTTTGTATTGATACCTTGAAGTGGGTTTATCCATACATAAATGTGATAAAAAGAATGAACATTTTATTGTAAGGAAAACCACTATTGAAAGAAACCGTTTCAAGCAAATCTGTTGACTATGAATTTAGCAAGTTTGGAGTAAGGTTTGTGCCTTGTTATGAATGCAGAGTGAAAAGAATGCAAAGCGGAAGCTACTATGGAACAGCATTTGTTCTTGAAAGTGATTTTTGAACCTTGATTACCCAGTAAAACTGCTCAGCGTGCAAACATTTTCAGTCTCTGGAAACTGGATTGTCATCTTGGTTATTCAGTAAACACATCAAACCCTGCTATGAAATGGAGGGAACAGAATTTCATGCTAGCTAAGGATATGTACAAACACATCTGTGTGCAGTTCAGTCATTTGCTGAAGTGTGTAATCCTGTAATGGCATTGATGGGTTAGTTTTCAGACACAAATTCTGTTACTCTCTTTATAATGTTCATGATTGTTTATTGATGAAACTTCTCCTTGCTATCAGGTTAGGATAATGCCTGTCTGTGTAAATTTTGTTCCAGCTAAAGACAGTGCCTTTTGTTACAAGCTTGACATTCTTTTAAATTCTTTGTTTTAAGGAGTATCAAAATTGCTTCCACAAGATAAAAGAGAATTTGGAACAAAATCCAGCTGAAAAACAATTTGATTTTAGTGAAATGTATATATTTGGAAAATTTGAAGCCTTTCATCGTCGTCTGGTAAAGATAATAGATGTTTTCAATACAATGAGAACCTATTCAGTTCTACAGGAATCTAAGATAGAGGGATTGGAAGAAATGATCACGAAATATCAGGTACACATTAGATTTTGTGTATTGTGTCAGTCTAACTTGAACCTTTAAAAGAAAAATATGAAAATTAGGGAAGTGTTTATTGAGAGAAAAATTAACTCTTTAATTGTGTTAAAATTACTGAGTAATAGCAATGTAAATATGTGATTACTGGGGAAATGAGCAGACAAGATGAAAGAAAAGGTGCAAGTGGACATGTGAAAGAAGTGTGATAAAATCAAAGCTGATTGAAAAAAGCAACAAAGCGAGGTGACTCTAACGGGAGTAAAGGAGCATGGTTTTGTGCTATGATCAGGAGAAAAAGTGAGAAGTGCTGCATTTCTGTCTCTACAAATGTTGGGCTAGCTGTGTATGCCCCTTTGCTCATTAGTATTACGATTCAGTTTTCTTTTCTGATTTTTATTTTTTAAGAGAATTGTGACTTGAGCAACAAGGAGACCTTCTAAGAATGGAAGTATGTTAAGTCATGCTCTTTTCCTTCCTTCTTTCTCAGATAGCTTTCTTTTCTACCATATGGAGTATTTTGTGCTTTTACTGACCCTGAGTTATCTTACTTTTTTGTGTAACTTTATTAGTGCAGTATTGTAATTATGGCACCTGTAATTATTAAAATAAATCAGAAATATTCGATTTAAGGACTTTGTAGACAGCTTTTTGAGATCACATATGATACAGTGGTTGCACTGGCAAATATGGGATTCCAGTTTGCTTTACTCTGTCTTTTACCTTTTTGTTATGGTCAGGAGTAAATCAGTTTGCTTTAGTGAAATAACCCAGGTTGCTGAGAATTTTCAGATCGTGCAATGAAGGTACTGTTTTGGTGGACTGGAACACAGGAATCTAATTTGTTTGGGACATTTGTGTTTGAAAAGATGCTTATGACCATCAGCCCAGGCTGCTATGTAAACTCTATACAGATACACCTCATTATTCATTGCAGCACCCAAGTCCTTAAACAAGAACTTTGTGTGAGACCCAGTTGATGTAAAGTCAATTATGTTGAGTTTATCATTCTTCAAGATGAAGAATGCTTGGGTAAAAAATGCTACGTGGAAGGTTCTGGATAGGTTGTTTAAAGGACAGAAAAGTAATTGCACTTCTTTTTAAAGTGACAAAATTGAGGTACTGAAGTATTTGACATGGACCATAGCTATAGTTAGTATGTGACTAATTATGTGTCTTAAATTTTTTTTAGAATAGGAGTTTACTATTTTGCAGTTCTTTATGCTTTAATACCTAGTCCCTATCTGGGATTTGCTTGTTGTTAGAGGAAAAGATGGAATTTTTATTTATAGCAATGCAATGAAACTGAATTTCAGTTGGCTTACCATAAAATGATGGAAGTCAGCTGCGCTGAAAATAGGCTGAGTTTTATAGTTATACTGTGGTAAGCTACTAGGATGTTGAACAGTAGTTTATCATTAGAAATCCTTTATCTGTGTGTACAGTTCAAGGGAGATGCTGATTAAGATATACTTTCATGTGTGTGGACAGCAGCTGTGTAAGAAGCCAGGAATACTAAGTTGTGGGCTGGTAATGTGCTGCATCTTACTGTGCTTTTTGAATAGTATTTACAATGGAATCAGTTGTTTAAAGGACACGGAAAATAATATTGTGAAAATATTTTTCTCTGTTGAACTTTAAGTTTTGAATGGAAATGAACATCTGCATGACAGAATGTTTAATGAGTAACAAACATCTTTGATGCAAAGTAAGTCTGAATTTTCTGTCAGTTCAAATTGAATTAAAACAGAAATAAATAATATAAATGAAATTCAAAGAGACATTACACCAACTTGATTCCTGCAAATATTTCTTTTAAGCTCTTTGCTTATATTGCTCAGTAAGTGTTGGGAACTATTAGCAAAGGTAAAATGTGGTAAAATGCACATCCTGTTGTGTTAAATGTTTGGTGTGGTAAGTCTTTTTCAAAAGACATTTTTTGGTAATAGTTTTCTTTTTCTGTGAAACTGTTTAGAGCATTGTTGACAACATGAAGAATAAGCATTATGATTTCTTGGATCAGCGGAAGACTGATTTTGACCAAGACTATGAAGAGTTTTGCAGAGACATAAATGATCTTCATGTAGGTTTTATGATACAATTAAGAATTTAATTTACCGATGAATCCTTATTATTCTCTCTGAGTTACTACAAAAAAAAAAAAAAATGCAAATCTCAAAGTTGAGATTCTGGAATTGAAAAATTATTCTAATATATTTTCACTTCAAAGCTTCCATTTATTATCTTTCAGACTAGTTTAGTGGAATTGGCCATTGAGGGCTTCCAACAAAAGGATTTTTCATTACTGTATGCTGGCAAGAATAACAAAAATGGGTGATTTCATTGAGTGAATAGGAGTGTAGTACAAATAAGTCAGATAATTAACTTTCCAATAGTTCTGAAATCACAAGTTGGTGAAAGGAAAGAGTATCTGCAGAAGAAAAAAAAAAATGCTTTTCTTTCTTTGGCTGCCAAAGAGGTAAGCAAGCATTCTTTGAGGCCTCTCAGCATGGTGGAACATTGAAGGGTATAGAAGCTTTTGTTGGTTGCACAGCTACAGAGGAAACTTGGAAAAAAAATACCTCAAAAGTTGGCTGTGTTTTGTTTAATTATTGTGGGAAGGAAGAAAGAGAAAATAATGTTTTTTGAGATTAGTTTCACATAAATAAATCATCTTCTAATATATTGTATGTTAAATCCTGTCAAATAATATCTGGCATATTTGATATGTGTTCCTTATGGACTCCTCTGATGTAGAATTATTCACTGTTCTACAGGATCAATTAAGGAGTTTCATGGACATCACCTTTGAAAGTATTCTGAACACTGAAAGGGCACTGAGTATGTTGCAGAAATTTGAAAGGTAATATGTCCTATTCAGATTGCTAAAACTCTGCCAGACAATGGAAATAAGACATTGAGGATGGTGGAAAAGGCAGGCAGGAGGGAGGGGGGAGCAGAGCAGAAGGCATTTCCTTAAATACAAACAAAACCAACTCAACCTCTTTACTCTCAGCTGTTCAGCCCTGTTAAGAGTTGTCTTAGTAGCTTGAATGAATAAAAGTGGTATTTTTTGTATCAGAAAATGCAAAATATAAGTGGACTTTGAACTTCATCTTTCAAAATGAGCTTAAGTACAGGAAAGCATTTTGTTAGCATATTTGCCTTAGCTTTGTGCTTGAAAAATGACAGTGAACAATTAATTTGTTACCACAATGCAGTTAGAAGAGAGTAAAATGCTTTTATTAAGAAACAGTGAAATTTTTCTTTATGGATTAACATTGTTGCAAAAACAGCCTCACTCTTTATTCTGTCAGGTTTTGTATTATAATCTGTTTAATAGAATAGACAGCTAGTGGTGAATTGGTTACAGTTTGCTACACATAATTTCAGGCAAGTGTTTGAAAACAGTGACAAAACAGAAAATGTGTAGGCTTACTTGGAAACTTTTATCATCTGGCCTAAATCTTTGTTACTTGGAATCAGGTTGTGATAGCATTTGTTCAAACTGAAAACTCTGCTGCTAAAATAGCTCTTTTCTAAAGTATGCAAGGGAATCTGGAACAACTGTATTTTCCAACAATGTATTAGAAGGATTTCAGAAGTGTTGAAGGAATTTTTTCACTATTATTTTTTTAAGCAGATTGCAAATCCCAAATCTTGGCATTGATGAAAAGTATCAGAAAATATTTCAAAACTATGGCCATGACATAGAAACCATCTGTAAGATCTACACTAGGCACAAGAAGGACCCTCCACTTGCTCGTAATCTGCCTCCAATAGCTGGCAAGATCTTGTGGGCACGCCACCTATTCCATACGATCAAGGGCCCCATGGAGGCTTTCCAGAGACATCCAGCAGTTCTGAGAACACCAGATGGCAAGAGCATAATCCGGAATTACAACAAAGTAGCAAAAGTTCTTATGAAATTTGAGGTGATCTACCACAGGGAATGGCTCCAACAGGTAAGCCTGCTGATTTTGATTAAGATGGTCCTTAAAGAAAAAATTAAAAAATGATGGAATCTCTGGTTAGTACCAGTTGTCAAGTATGCTTAACTATAGATTTATGATGACTCTCAAATAAGGGATGGAATAAGAAAAGTTATTTTACAAGAAAGTGTTGCTGTTAGAAGAATAGGGCCTGTAGCACCTGTAGCAGAATTTAGGAACAACTGAAAGACCTTCTGAGAAGTTAGAAAGAAAACACTTAATGAATATCCAGTGGTAGGCTTAGTAGGTTAATCCTAATAGGCAAGTAAGCACCACACAAATGTTCATTTACTTCCCCCCACGCACCCCCAGTGAGACAGGGAAAAGAAAAGAAAAGCAAAACCAAGAAAACTTGTGATTCAAGTTGAGTTGTTTAGTTAGGGAAGGAGAAATGGAGAAAGAAAGGAAAAAGAAAGTGCTGCAGAGGCAATTTCTCACCATCTCCTATGGGTCAAACAATGTCTAACCAATTCCAGAGCAGAGTGGCTAATGCCTATCTTTCCCTTTTTATTGCTGAGCATGATGTTATTTGGCAAGGAATATTCCTTTGATTATTTTGTAACATCCTTTTGTTATTTCATGACATCTGCCTGGTTTTGTCCCCTTCACAGTCTCTTTTGCACCCTTCATCCCCACTCCTACCTCCAATCTATTCACTGTGTGGACAGAGTGAGAACAAGAGCAGGCCTTGATGCTGCGCAAGCACTGTTCAGTTGAAACATCCATGTGTTATCAGCTTTGTTTTGATAACAAATCTGATGACACCATATAAGCTGCTATGGAGAAAATTAAATGCCGGCAGAGAAAATTAACCTAGTCAGAACCAGAACAAAGTAATTTCATTTCCCACTGACAATTTTGGGATGCATGTCTGTGAGGGAAGGGGCAGCTCGGGCCTTGCCCTGGTGAGGCAGTGCACTGTCCCACACTCCACCCCTAGAGCGGGTATCGCAGTGGCTGCCAATCCCTGGCACACCAGAGGCACTGATCCACACCCACCTCTGGAGCCCCTAACCCAGCTCCTGAGTGGCCAAATGACTGGAAGTCCCACCTAGGGGGAAGGGCCTAGGAAGGCCGAAGGGTATTTAATGCTGAATATGAGGCTATCTGATGTCTCGACTCTACGACCTCTTGGAATTTCTATCTGAACACTGCTGGAACCCAGGAGTTGGTAGCTATGTGTGTGCTAGTCTACATATTTTCTATCTTTCGCTCTTTATCTTTCTTCTTCTGATTCCCTTTTCTTGGAACTTTTGAGTAAGTTAAAATCAAGTTGGCTTAGTGTTTGTGAAGTTGGACGGGCTAAGTTAATGCTTTGAGAAGTCTTTTATGCTGACTGAATATTGTACTAAACCTTTTGCCAAAGTTCTGTGATTTCCTAAAGTTGCCAGTAAAGTCTTTTTTGTTGTTTTGATCTCTTGAGAATATCTGGTCAGTGTTTCTCCCATGGGTCTAATTCTGAGTACATGAACAACCATGAGCCCTTTTTATGTGTCTCGTTGAAGGAATCATTTGGGACCTTACAGGCAGAACACTTTGTAGCCTGAATATTCTTCAGATAGCATGGTTTATCTTAAATTCTAAATCTCATTTGACTCGTTTTGCCATCTTGGGTCTCATACACAGAACCTCTGACTACCTTTATATTATCAGATGGCTTCTGCAGGGGCTACTTTAAAGCCTTGAAATCTCTGCATGTTTCTACTATTGTTTTGGCATATTTTTCACCTCCAGTTTCTTTGTTGCCTTGCCAAAGAGCATCTTACAGAAAAATTAGCCTCAGCCTTGCAAAGCTGAAAAAGAAGGATCAGAATTTCCAGATTGCAGTTTTGAAGGTAGTGTGACACCTGTCTATGCATTTGCCTGCTGTTTTTGGAACTTAGGCCCAGCTTTTGTACACTGTGGAAGTCTCTGGTGCTGATAAACATCAGTCTTCTCAAAGATAGTCTTAGACCAGATCTGGGACCAGAGGTACCAGTGCTTTTTCTCCAGTCTGAATATATTAGATTTTCCTGACCCTTCCTTTTTCATACTTGCATTTGACATATGGTGTGAAATGTAGTTTAAAGAGTCAGCAGATTTGATTGTCTGATACTGTAAGTGGGAATTTTTTGTGTCAATTTGGTATAGTAAACAAGGAGAAATGATTGCAATATTAGAGTACATGAAAGATGCTGTATTGAGACTTAGTGCTGAATATATATTATTGATGATTAATGTGTAGTTGAGTGCAAGTTGGGAATCAAGGAACCTGAACAGTAGTACCTCAGTTGTTGTTTCATTATACATTACATTTCAGGTACATTGTATCCAACCTGCATATAGTTGGTCCTGCTTTCAGGCAGTAATGAAAACTGCTATAGTACTTAGAAAGGTCTTTAACTTCAATGCTTATTCTGCTAACATAGGAAGTTCATATTTGTTTTTGTGTACTCTTCCCAGAGAGGTGGTGCATATCCCTCATATTTTATGGAATGAATTGCAATGCTTCAGGAATTTGTTTACTGTTTCTATCTTGGACTGAGTTTCTTTTTTGATTCCAGTATTGAGCTGGATACCTGCATCATTCAAAGTATACTTACAATAGATTTCACTGCCTTGTCTCATCTATAAAGACTAAAGAGAATGTATGATTCTTGTGGGGCTACATCTGCCCCTTTGGCTAGATGATATAGCAATCAGATTTTCTGACATGTACCATGCCTTGATGGAGCAGTCAAGTACATTTTCCTTTCATCTTTTGTAAAATAACTGTAACATCCCAGGCATCTCTCCTGAAGTGGTGCCTTCATTCATGAGGTCCAAATCATCTGCATTCTGATTCTGCTCTGTACTAAAACAACCTGTTTTCTCCTGTAGCAGTCAAATCACACTTGGCAGCTATATAAACTTCCTGAGCCCACTCCAACTTTATACTCATTAGGTGGGAACAAAGGGAGGTGGATTTGAACAGAATTTCAAGTTTGAGACATCCCCACATGCCTTGAAAATACACGAAAAATATATTCACTTTAACATAAATGCACTTGTCTACCAGGTACGGAAAA
>VXBB01012341.1:14250-142503 GCA_013399915.1 Illadopsis cleaveri
CGCGAAAAAAAAAAAAAAAAAAAAAAAAGAAAAAAAAAAAAAAAAGAAGAGACTACTGCTCCGTAGTCTCTTTTCTCGAGGCAAGAAGAGTGCACACGGGTGTGGACGCGTCACAGGACACAAGGTGGAGCTCCTGCTCTACTCCTGAACAAAAGAAAAACGCGAGGGGGACAAGTGTCCTGTGGGGAATACAAATGGAACAAGAATAGGGCTGTAGCTCCTACCACTTTTTATTCTTCTGTACAATGTAAATGTTAAGCTTAGTGTCACTTTCTGCAATTTCCGAACATTTTTGCCCCTCTTTTTTCTACTTGTTACTGGATGGTTAACATCTTATTAATTTTTTTTTTTTTTAATTACAAAAGATTTAATTTTATTTTTTTTCTATAGCAAATGATGTTCGACTTGGACATATTAAAATAATAATTTACCAGGAAGTGTAAAAGTTACTATAATTGTTTTTCAGTGTAAGATTTGTGCTTTCAATGTACCCCTTATTTTCATTGCTGTTTTCTGTTACTTTAACAATGAAAACTGCATGAGAAGAAAACATAAATGGGAGAGGAATACTTGAGAGTGAGAATAATGAGTATGAAGCTCAAAAATTAGTAGAGTAAGATTTGGTGTTGAACTTTACAGAAAAAAAAAAATCATCTTCTCTTTTAAGGCAGTCGAACTTTTTTGGGGTTTTTTTGAAGACTGATGATAATGGATAGAACATGACATCTTCGTTGACAAAAACTGATTAGATTATTTCTTGAAAAATTCTGTGTAAAATGTCTTGATAGTACATGATATTGCTGAAGCGAGCAGTATACTCAACTATATTTTAGACATTGAAAGGTGGTGCAAATTTTCTGTGTTCCATAAAAAAAGAACAATGTACATTGAAGGATATCAATGGGTTCTGAAACTATGGTCTAGAAATGCTCCATCTCAATGTAATGTGATTCATGAAATTTGAGGAATGAATAAAGAACAATAAAGTTATGTCAACAAAAGGACAAATGGAAAATAAGAATAGCAGCAGTTTTTAATGTAGGAAAAATTTGCCTGCCTAAGGCAAGACTGCTTTTTGGTGTCAGCCAAATTTTCAGTGTGTGGTGGTCTAAGGAATGCTGCCCTTATTAATCACATAGATATCAAATGGTCTTCTAATGTTTAAATAATGCAGTTAAAACAATTTTGTGATTAGGTTTTCCTTTTAAGAATGAAAAGAAATAAAATCTATAATAAACATTAATTTTAGTACTTTAAAAGATTTGCCCAGATGTTGAATATAATTGTCAGTACCATTAAGATTGGTGTATCTGTTAGCTATTGGAAAATAAGTGAAAGGAGAAATGGGGATAAGTAGATAGGTGAAGAGGTTTTCCAAGAATACTTAAATTCATTGAGGAGAGTCTGTGCAGCCTTATTGCAGAATATGCCGTAAATTCTAAGGAGATAAGGGTTAAGATTTAAGGTGGTTGAAGCAAGAAAATCTGTGGCTCTGATTTGATTTTGGATTGTGGATGCAGCTTATAACATCCAAGACCCAACAGAAAAATATCTGTCAGATAAATAGCAGTTTGATTGTTAAGCATTTGGGTCCATACACATTGTGTTAATAAATTTTTGTTTTGGATTCATATAGCACATCAGTCTTTGTCAGCAGTACCTACCTGATTTTAGTATCTGCCAAAGTGATATTTATGTTTAAACCAAAGTATTTTGTTGTAGTGCCTTGTCTGATCAGGAATGATGACTTTATTTCCTGCAGATTGAATTAACTAAAAGAGGACTTAAAGCAACTCTCTTGGTAAAAGCTCCAGAAACAGGAGAATTATTTGTGAATTTTGACCCTCAAATATTAACTCTAATCAGAGAAGCAGACTGCATGGCTCACCTGCACCTTGAAATTCCACCATTTGCAAGTATTATTCAACAGCAGAGAGATTGGTACAAGAAGATTGCCAACAATTTGCACGTGGGTTTACTTTAGTTATTTTATGTATGTGTACTGTACATTAAGTTGCCTGGGTTCAATACATATGGAAGAGGATAAATGAAGATCAACAGTTATGTACTAACAAAACATTTGCAAATCTGTTTTCTTATGTGTATGACTGTCTTGAGGCACTTAAAATGTTTTCTTGGTTTTATGTTTTCTGTGAAATTACTTCACAGATGCGTGGGTTTGGGGAAGCTCTGCAGAGTCTGGGACAGAGCTGAGGATAGGGAGGAAAGGAGGTTTACAAAATGCCTTGTGCTGTTGCTTGCTTTCTCAATGATAAGTAATTTATCTCTCATCCAGTAATGAAGTCAACATTGGGCAGCATTTGTTTTGAGAGGATACTTGGGAGGGAGGAACAGGTTGTTACTGCCAAACATGTGAAATTAGATCAGTAGGTTAAAGAGGCATTAGAAAGAAAATAGTATAATAAAGTTCTGGTAAGGCTAATCTTATTAGAATTGCTGGAAAGTTCACTTAGATGTATTTTTCTCCTTGAGCTTTTTGTCTTCTGTAACACTCATTTACAGACTGAAATTTGCAAGATTTGTCTGTTATGTGGTTTAAGTCAGTAGGCAACCAAGCATCACACCATTGCTCTGTTACTCCCCTGTTTAGAATAGGGGAGAGAATCTGAAGGTTAAAATATAAAACATGTGCACTGAGGTAAAGACAATTTAATAGGGAAGGCAAAAAGTGCATGCATAAGGAAAAAAAAAAGAATTAATCTGGTAAAACTAAGCAGTATCACAGCTACTTGGGAAGACAAACACCATAGCTCTGAGTGTCCCCCTCCCTCATTCTTCTCCCAGCTTTCATTTTTAAGCATGATGTCATATGTATGAGATCCCATTAATCAGCTGGGGTCCTGGCTATGTTCCTTCCCAGGGTCTTGTGTGTCCCCAGTCATCAGCAGAGTAGTGTGGGAAGCAGAAAATGACTCAATACTGTATGAGCGCTGTTTAGCAATACCCAAAATATAAGTGTGTTAGTAACACAGTTGTGGTCACAAATCTAAAACATGGCATCATGTGAGCTATTGAGAAAAAATTAATTTCGTCACAGCACCAGTGCAATCAAAGATTGATTTCTGTGTGAAGTAGTACTTCACACAGAACAACAAATATATATAGAGATATAAAGAACCACAAGTAGTGAAATTCTGGAAAAAATAATGAAAACCTTTCCCAAGCAATTAATTATAACTTCTTAAGAATTTCAGTAATGTACATACAGATGAATTTTCTTAGTTTAAGTAATCATAAATATGTGTACATGAAGATGTTCAAATCAGTGTATATTAACTAATGTTGTTGTTCTCTATTTGTTTCAGGTGATGTTGGCAGAATACAAAAGAATTAAACTGAAAATACAATACCCTTTTGAACAACTGATAGCTCCTCGATTAGTAAATGTGGAGGATGCTATCCAGCCAGGTTTAATGTTACTGAACTGGACATCCTTGGATATTGAGAAATACATTAATATGGTTTTTTCTAAGCTAGGTTGGTTACTTGCCTCTTTCCCTTAACCTCTCATTATTGTTCTATACAAATGCAAGTTATATTATGAGATTACAGTTCTTTACATGATTTGCACTTAATTAATTTATATATAAAAGATACCAGAATTTTCACCAGTCCTGTATTTCATGAAATATTTGTTTTATAACATCACCTTCTTTTTGTCTTGTATGTTCATCAAATTTTTACTAATGTATATGTTAGTTGGGATTACACCAAACAGAAAGTACGGTGCAAAAGGCCCAATGTATTCTGAATTTAAAGAATGATAACTACTTTTTAAAAGAGCTCCTAGGTTTCAGACTCTTCCTAGTCATGCTTTTTTGTTTCTGTAATGTACAAAACAATTTCTCAGTGAATAAAACACTGACTCAGTTGGCACTGTCATTGCTCTATAGCATTTCATATTAATTTTTTTTTAACATCAATCTCTAAAACTAATGCAGCACACATCTTGGACAGCAGCTTTAGAAAACAGATGAGCTTGTAGTGTTTTCAAAAGATTATCACAAGGTTGCACTGAGATGCATGTTTTTTCTGAAGATACCAAATTCCTTTTTCTTCAGCTTAATACAGCAAACAGATTTTGTTTCTTGAAATTGCATAAGTAGTTATAGTAGAATTTTTCTTCAGTTTGAATAGCAGATTAAAATGCATTTTGGATGCTAGCATGACATTATACTTCATTTATTTTTGAATAATACAAGAAACTTGAGTCTGGATCAGGCACCTTGCTGCTATTTCAGCATCAGCATTGAGAGCAGATTGCTATTAAGCTTTGATAATTCTAGTGATTGTTTTCTGTTAACTATTGTTTGGCCTCTAACATTTGTTTGAAGCATAGAGATTTTATTTGCTTAAAGTTTCTGTTGCTAGGATGTTCTCCAAGTTGTAACTAGTTCAAGCTATAGAAGAAGGTGAAATATTGTTGGCCCTCAATTAAATGTTAATGTCTTCATGTTTGAACTATGTATCCTTAAAGTTAATCTTACATATATTTATAATAGATACTATCTTTTATATCCAAAGATATATGATATATATTTGTACAATAGCTTATATTTATATAATATTATAGTTGTCTTTTAGCATGTAGATAGCATATGCTAGGTAAGTATCTGTTGTGCAAAAAATGAATTATGGTTCTTGTGGTGAAGCTTGCCATAGAAGTTTAGATGTTTGAAGTAAATTGGTTAAGGGGCAGAATTCATTTACAATTAAATATGATATTTTGTTGAGGTAAAAATTTAAATGTGACTCTGCAAAGAGTATTGATTCAAACTTTTTAGCTTGTCTTGATTCTTCTGTTTTCTTCAAAAGCTGGGCTGGAGTTATTGCTTGATCAAGTGAATGACTTGGTTGAATTTCGTATTGATGCTGTTCTTCAAGACATGAATAGAGTGCCACTCTGTATGTTGCCAGAAGATGAACCACAGAGCTGTGAGGAATTTCTTCAAAAGACTAAGGTTAGTAGATAAAAGTTGCATGAAGAAGAGATTGGTGACTTTGAGTTTAGATATTTTTCTTTTTTATGAGATAAAAAATTCTGAATGAAGAATTAATGAAGCATGCATGAGATGCGCATGGAAATCCCCACTTGGTTGGCTAGGACCTTAAAAAGGAACAAAAGTACCAAATGCAGAGAGATCTGAGTTGAGATGTTCTTTTCTATTCATTATTAATGTCAAGCCAGATAGTGTATCATATTTCTTTTATGCTTTCATATCACTCAAAATTTTTACCTCTATGAGAGTATCATATTTCTTTTATGCTTTCATATCACTCAAAATTTTTACCTCTATGAGAGTTGGGTTTTGTTTTTTTTTTCCATTATTCCTGTTTAAATAAGGGAATTCTCAAGCAGTTGCCTGAGGAGAGTAAATACTATGAAAAGGATTGTGTAATGAGTATCTCAGACTCTCCTGAGTTGGTAATGAGATGTGGAAAATATATGCAGAAGTACCTGGATGAAGGTGTTCAGGGAAAAGACCCTTCCTTCACCCCATCAAAATACTTTTATATTGAGGGTAACTAATTATAAACATGTAAATTGTTGGTTAGAAAGCTGATTAAGGTCATAATTAAATTGAATGTCAGAATAATTTTGTGAGGTTATAGTAAGGGATTGCATTTTAGGTTATGATGTCTAATGTGTTTTCTCCTGAGACAAACTTTAGATCGATAAAGACTGTAGAAAATCAAGTAGATAATCCCCATTCCTTTTCTCTTGTAGCAATAAATATTACAAATGAAAGTTTTGATTATCTTAGTGCATTTAACTTTTTGGCCTTTTCTCTTTTGGCCATTGTAACAACTCACCGTGTTGTTACATACAGAGTAAAGTTTAAAGTAATATTATATGGTATGAGTAGTAGTTTGTAAGCCTCACAATCCATAGTTGTTTTTGTTGATCCTGCTGCTACCTTCCTGATTGGGCAGTTACTAAAGTGTATGTTCACTAAGGTAAAAATACATGAGAGTGAGCACAAAAACCTGTCTGCACAGTATGGTAACTTGAGAACTTGAACTGCTACCTAGCAATTACACACATAGCAATTACAATGGCCAGTTGAGTTAAGTTAGCTGAGTAAATGGTGTAAGAACCCCAGTTACAGGTACAATGAAAATAATAACAGTTTGTAAGCTTCTTGTAATTTTTAATTAGAGAGGACTAGAAATAACTTCTGTCACTTAACAGATGTCTTTAAGTTTCTAAAGAAATTGCTCCAATGAAAATAATTACCCAGTGGAAAAATCCCAGAATACTTTGTTTAGTGTTGCTGTGATACTACAAATCACATCTGCCTTCTCTCTCAACAGAATCATTAGGAAGGCCAAAGACTTTCTTAAAATTTGGAAATGGCTGAATATTTCCAATTATTGATTTTTAATTAAACAAAGGTAGTCAGGCTTGTTTAAGCTGACTGAAATATAAGATAACAAAGAAGTAAAAAATTAAAAGGCCATTATAGATAAAAATTATAGTTAGCTGAAGCATACTTGATAGATTTTATTATAATATTGGATAAAAAAGATGCACAATACTATAATAAATTTCTGAATTTTATTTAATCTTATTCTCTGATTTCTTCTCTCTCCAGTTGATAATTTTTGTGTTTATTTTAATAATAAATACAGCTTGTATAGATTTTATCTTCTATTTAGCTGTAAATGGGAAATACGATTGGCTAATACTCATTATGGCACAGCCAATTAATGTAAACTGGCAATGATTAAAAGAAGTGTTGAATCTCCCATGTCTACATTGGAAAGTTAAGAAAATTGAGAAGACCTTGCTTTTGGGAGCCTTTAGTGAAACTAAGCGTTATAAACATTGATTCATGATATTAACTAATGAATCATGTGATTTAAGAAAGAAGCCAAAATAATATTGAAAGACATTTATGATGTCGTCTTGGTACCTAATATTTTATTGATAAATAGCAATAAAATTAATGTTGTATATAGATCTGGTTTTTCACAAATCTTAGGCCTTGGCATTTGTGTTAATAAAGACTGCTATGATTGTGAAATTGACATGAAAATTATGACAATAAAAGCATATTGTTTTGGTTTGATAACAGGAGCTCTGTATAAAAGGTTCTCAGACTTTACACTTAAAAAGCTCACTCGTGGAAGCCTCTGCTAATGATCTGATTAACATGTTACTTGACACTGAGGAACAGGTCAGTAAAGAAGATGAGAAGTCAATTGTACCCAGTGGTGAAAAAGGGGACAAAAATAGAGGTAAGTAGGTTGTATTGTGTTGCATGGTGTTTGTTTCTTTTTCATGCTGATAATTTGTGTTGGGAGACATTGTAGCTTAGGTGACTGAAGTACTGAATAGTATCTAATGTCTAAAGACATTTCTTTGAATTTGCCTGGATAATGAATAATCTAACAGTCATTTATCATCTGCAAAACAGGTCAATATTATTTATCTAACTTGGATGTTGAAAGCATCATGCCATAGAAGTACTTAGTAGTCTTGGTTAATTGCTGGGCTTCCTAGAGAAAGAGAATAAGAAATAATATCTAAATTTCTAAATTTTGATGGTAATCATGCCAGTTTGTCCTGAATAAGAAGGCAGATAGGAATAAAAGGTCTGTTACATTGAGGTACAGATTACAAATGAATAATTCTGCACTTCCTTAAAATTATTTCTGACACTCTTATTTTTGTGGAGGTGTAGCTTTATGGTATTTTCAAGTCCCTTAGGTAAATTTAACTAACTGGATTTATGATGTTTTAGCAACAGAAGAGGCAAGAAGATCAAAAAGCTTGACTACCTCACAAAATTCCAGTGAGATGTGGGCTATCCTGTCTCCTACAGCAAAGAGGAAGAGAATGGATTTAGAAAAGCTAGAGGAAGAAGCCAATGAACTGCTTTCTTACTTCAATAATCGAAACATTGATGCCCTTTTGAAAGTCACTAGGAACACTCTGGAGACCATCCGCAAGCGCATTCATGCATCTTCCACCATCAGCTTCTTAGGTGGCTGCCTTGTAGTACATTGCTCCTTTAAGCTATATAAAGAAAAATGTAAATGTAATACCCCATAACTGTGTAAATAAGAGTAACAAGTGTAAAAGAGGAGAAAACAAAGGGATTTTGATTAAGCTATCTTGTTAAGTTACAATTCATAACATTGTGTATTTCCAAAGGTATTTTTTTCTTGTGACAGTAGGAAAGTGTCATTACGATGCTGTTATTAGGACTCACTGTACTGTTCTGAAACCAATATTATATTTGGAGCTAGACTTGATTGATAAGTTTCTGATAAGACCTTGATACCTTGATAAGTTATCCCTCAAGTTAAAAGTTATCGATTATTAACTTGACAAGTTAAGACCTTGATAACTTGACAAGATCTATTTGACCTTGCCTTTACATAAAACTGTATAAAAAAAAGAGATAGAGGTGTCTTTTTTCTCTTACTAATTGCCTTCAGATACTTCCATTTTGAAGTATTTTATTGTTGCATGCCTTTAAGAAATAAAAATAAGGGCAGTTGTCTTTGCTCTCTATAGTTTATTAGGGATACAATACTATGAGACTCTGAGGAGGTTCTGTGCCCAATTTAATATACTGACTGGGAGTACCAACCAGATAACAAAATTGTCTGCTAAACAGCGTTTAGCTGCACGGAACAAGTTGAAGAGGAGCTTCTTGGAGAAAAATAGCTTTGCACTTACTTTTCACTAGTGCTGCTGTAGAGTTTAGCAGTACATCTTATAAACTACTCAGGGGGTCTTTTTCCCTTCATATATTACACTCAATACTCTACATTAGGAGATATATTTATTGCCATATAAATGTATATAGCATTTATATTTATTTATATCAATGCCTAGTTTGATGTCTTGAAAAAAAAAATATGAACAGCCTTTTTCTTTAGCTTTTGTCTTCTGTTTTTGTTTTTTATTTAGAAAATCACAGTATGTCTAAGCAGAAAAAAGGTGCTCATCCTATAATTAGAACTAATATTAACCTATCTATCCCTGATATCATCATGACACCCTCTTTGGATGAGGTACAGCAGACACTTAATAAAGCTGTAGATTGTATTGTGAAAGTAATGAAAGGAGTTCGACAGTGGAGTAAGGAGAGAATATCCAAGGTTTGTGTCTTTAACAGCCTTACTTAGAACCAATGGTGCAAAACTGCTGCAAATAAAAAATAAACGTTATTCTCTCTTCAGAGGGAAGTGTTAGAGAGAAAAGTTGTTCTGTCACAGTGTGGGAGCAGAGACAGCGATTCTGATGATGGAATGAAAGAGACTGGAAAGAAAAACATCCATGGTAATGATAAACTCTGACATCACTAAATTTGAATGTTAGGTAAATGTGATTTATACAGAATGTATTGGAAAATATTAATTTAAAAATACACCAAAACTGGAAGACTTGATAGATTTTAAAAAACCTCATAGATTTTAAGTTGCCTCAGGAGAAATCTCTTTCTTATTAGAAACCAGGTTTGCCACTTGTCCTTCTCAGGATTTGAGTAAGGGGCTTTTTTTTGAAGAGCTTCTTGAAGAGTTATAGCATATATATTGGTTACAATTATAG
Organism: Illadopsis cleaveri; assembly: GCA_013399915.1. Lineage (NCBI taxonomy): Eukaryota > Metazoa > Chordata > Aves > Passeriformes > Timaliidae > Illadopsis > Illadopsis cleaveri. The sequence continues at coordinate 23,840 of VXBB01012341.1, forward strand.
TAACTTTTGCTAGAGAATAATCTTTCATGATTTGCCAGTGTGGTTTGTAATTTGGCATGTTCAAATGGCATCTCAGAACTTGTGTTTACCCTTTAAGAAGGGTAAGCTGAACTTTCACAATACCTGGTATTGAATAAAAATTCTATGTAAATTGCAATATTGGTGTAGGGAGGATTGTGTAAAATATTGAATGGGCTAGAACTTCTAAAAGGATTTTCATTATTCTGTTTTGTGACCAGACATTAAGTTATTGAAGTCATTAATTCAAGGAAATTTAAGATGGTATCTTTGATTGGGTTTCTCCTCTGAAATGGTTTAAAATCAAGCTGAGTTAATTGTTCTACATTGTACCTGAAATTCTTAAAAACTACTTTTGAGAGTCTTTTTAGCTTAGCTCTCTCTTATGCACCTAAAAAGTAGGACAGTAATACTTGAACTGGTTAAGAAGTTAAATTAGTCTTTCAAAACTAAGAATTTTGCTTGCAAGAGAAGAAATAAAAATGATGATAAAGTCAAACTTGTAGATATTTACTAACTGATGGAATTTTTTTTTAACCTTTATTCCTTTTTTGGGGACTGGTTATGGTCATCTTCTCAGAGTTAATGTTAGTTTGTATTTAAAATTGTCAATTGTGGGGTATTTCAGAAAATAAAAATGTTTAGTGATGATATATAGGCAAGCAAATGCTGATATATAAGTGAATCACTTAAGTGAAGCATACAAAATAAACCTTGTGGAGGGGGAAGAGAAGAGGAAAGATTCTGTTTGAAAGATTGAAGTGGAACTCGTTCCAAATTTTACAGGGCGCCTAGATGGAGCAATTTTACTAAAATGGAGATTTTTATGAATTTATGCTGGCCTCCTTGACTCCTAGTTGCCTTTAAGAACACCTAACTTTAAAATGCATGCTTATTGAAAAAATCTGTCATTTGGTTTTGTTTGTAAGAATTTACTTCTCCTAACCAGTCTGTCCTAAGCCTGCTTTTATATTTGAATCCTCTTTTATAGATAGTGTATCAGATGCAGCATCAATCAGTTCATCTGATCAAGTGCAAAGCCAGAACTACTTCAAGAATGTTTCAGAGAACAAAGAAATTATTAAATTAGTATCTTTACTCAACAGTGCCATCAATTCTACAAAAAGGGTAAGACAATTGAGATGTTAATTTAATATCACTATCCAAGGGATATTAATGTATTACTTTTAATATCCTTGGATAATAAGGGTAAGCTGTGATTAAATGTAATAATGAAAAAGTTTAGGATAGTGGATGGAAATCATGTGGCTGAAAATTTGCAAATATGCTTTAAAAGTGTAACATGGATTAAGTGTACTCTGTTCTGAGATGTGAGGTTTTGAATATTGCATAAATTAAAACATCATGCAAAACTCTAGGTGTAGTTGTGTTGTGTGTAGCTAATGAAGCCAGCATGATTTCTGCCACATTATGAAGAGGTTATGAAGGTTTTTAGGAGAAAACTTGCTGTCAGATTGGCGTTTGTAAGGTGCTGCATAGGATTTGCTAGTGTAGGTTAGGATTTATCTTAAAGGATATGCATAACTTCTTAGCCTTGTTCTTATTCTATGCACTCTTTAGTAAACTGTATTTCTTTAGGAAGTTTTTCATCAGTTTCTTCTGGGGCTGGTCTAATCTTTTAAGAGTCTTGCCATGTGGAACTCTTTGGCTCAAGGCCTTGTAACTTCAGTGGTACTAAAGCTTAATTACCAGGCTGGTGCTGAGTAGTTGATAATAGTGGATGATTATCATGGTATTTTGATATTTGGCATTTAGTAATATTGTAAACTTTTATCATTTAGCCAGCTTTAAATGCCTGCGTGTACTATATTTATTGTAAGTCATGATGTGGATTATCTCCCATGATGGCAGTCATCTCTCATTTACTTGTTTAATTAGATGCAGTGATGATTTAACTTGAACTTTCTCACATTTTTCTGAACTCCTGAGAACCAAAAAGAAAAGTGTGTTCTCTTCCACACTCATTAAGTGATATTCAAATCAAAGAGACCTGAATTGAGTGTAGAAATTAATAAGAATTAAAAAAATTATCTTATAGCGTCATTATTTCAGAATGAATTTTACGTATTATGTTGAGCCCTGGAGCTCAGGTTGCAGTTTCTAGCCCAGGAAATGGCAGGGAAGGACAAGTGTAATGTATCCTAGTTATAAACTTTACTTCCCACTGATTCTAATGATTTTATTGACTGAAGATTTACTTAATTGGCAAATGTTTAAACTAATCTGACAAATTGGATGTGATTAACATAGAGTTTTTGGCATGATGTGTGATCAGTAATTGAACTTGCTTTAGCATAAATTTAGTTTAGTGAGGGGATTCGACCTGCTTCACTATGGAGTTTGTAGTGTACTCTATGGAGCAGCTGCTAAGAAATTATATGTATGCTGTATATGTGATGCTGAGAATCTCTTTGAACTTGTTTGCATTTCAGGAAGTTCTTACAGCTTTGGAGAGTTTCAGTTGTTACCACCATATATGGCAGAGAGACAAGGAGGAAACCATTGATAAATTAATGGTGGGAAACCCATTACTCTCTGAATTTGAATCTGAAATTCTGCATTTCCAAGACCTGGACCTGAAAATCAGTTCTGAGCCTGAATACATCTGCGTGGGAGCTATTGCACTGTACACTGGTAGAGCTGAGCTTCTCTCCAGAGATCTGTACTTTTTGACACCAGTAGGAAGGAGAGATGTGACAATTTTGGATGGGTGAACTAGATTAAAATGGAAAGGAGAAAGGGAGAGAGAAAGACTATCTTGTTTTGGCTGTAAATGCACGCAAACAAAACACTAACACAAGAATATCTGTGAGGTTCAGCTGGAGTTTATTACCTCACCTGGATGCTTTTTATGGGGTGGATGGTAGATGTTTTCCCATCCTTCTGTCACTGACTCCCAGGGGTGCGTGTTTCATGGGAGTAAGTTTATGTTACTTTTCTCCTTGCCTGGCTGCATGAAGTGTGACAGCTGAACCCCCTGTAATCTAACAATTCCACCAATGTTATGATCAAACTTTGTTTCCTCAGCTTTCATAATTAGACGCCTAATTCCCTCCCCACATTATTTTTTTAAAGATTAATTTTTGAAAATCTTTTAGACTTAGATGGGAATATTAACCAATTCAATAGTGATATATAGAACAGAAGTTTGTGTAATGGTAAGTGAACAAGATGACAAATACAGAGTCCAGTATCATCTTTCCAGTAGGCACATCCTAAAAATATCTATGATATCTAGTATCTGTTAATTGTTCAATGTTTTTAGATGGTCTTTCCATTAGAAAAGATGATAAATTCTGAGAAGAATTGGAGGAAAACAATTGTGAATTGCAAGAAATTTTATAAATCACTTCAAGGTGCCCATGTGATTTCATAATCTCTGTATGTGAAGGATGAGACTGAAAAACCAGAACTGACCCCAAAGAGAACACATGTAATAAAAAAGATTAAAAGTGCATCTTTAAAAATATCCATGATATTTAATATCTATCAATTGTTCAATATTTTTAGCTGATCTGAAGCTAGCACTGAGATCAGAAACCAAAGCCTGGATGACTTTGCTGGGATGTCATTGCAGTAAGAAGTACAGAACACAGATGGAAGCAATTTTGAATTTTATAGAGGAAACTGGCAAGAAGTTAAATCGCAGCATCACGGACCTGGATGATATCAGAATAGCCATGTCAGCTTTAAAAGAAATCAGAGAACTACAGATCTCTATTGACTCTCAAATTGGCCCCATTGAGGTAGCTAGTGGGAATGTTGCATGTGTGGGTACTGTTTCAAGAGAGCAGTTATTTTCTGGGTCAAAGCTTCACAGTAAACTTTGAAAATGTATGATTTAGTATGTGTTGAATGTTGAGTGACAGGCCTGTTGTGTTCCTGTAAACCTTTCTGTATGAAATTCTGATTTGGACAAATGTAAACTTGCTGAGGTGAGAGGTGGTTTAGTAAACAGTGCAGAAACTGAATGATACAGGTAAGAAGAAGATGAGAATACAGGTATTTAATTCAATGAATCTTTTCATACTTTGTGGAAGAAGTCTGTGTATGAAAAGGAATGAGATTCCTAATGATTTTTTTTTTTTAGCAAAGCCTAAAGAGGAGTAAAAAGCTAATATTAAGCAGACTATATGAGATTGATTGCTTTTATCAGCTATATAGATTAAAATAAACAAAAGCAACGGACTTCCTTAAATAAGTTAATGTGATAGAATGCATTTACTGAACATCTGACAAATGGAAGTCTTTAAAAACAGATGGTAACTGTTTCTCTGCATTCCTGACCAGAGTATTTATTTAAGAATGCTGTAATATGGCAAAATGCACCATTGATTTTTCAGTAGAATTCTTTTCTAAGACATGTTCATGATTCTTGATTGTCCATAATTTCATTATAAGCTTCCAATTCTGCAAGCAGGAGCCTCGAATCTCTAGGCGCAAGAAGTGATGCTTTGGGTTTTTGAAAGGGTGGTTGGCATATTTTCCACATAGTGTTATAGTAGGCAGATAGTTACATTTTCATTTCTGCAATTTGGCTACAATTTGATCAAACTGGAAAACATGAATGGTAATAATTCCACTTCATACAATAATTTTCAAATAAATGTTATCCTATAATTTTCGCAATAAGTTATGCCACAGGTTCATTGCTGCCCTACCCTGTGCTAATTTATAGAAAGTGAATATCAGTTGTGTTTTAGTGAAAATTTGCTAAGGGCTTTCAGTGTGTGGACTGAAAATATGTTGGTGGTGCAAGTGGAAATCAATGCTCTGAGAAAAAAATTTCAGATGTTTCTTCCAGTTTGGTGTTGGTTTGCCAGATTTTGATAATGGCTATGCAAGAGCAGAATTTCTTTTTCTAAGAAATCATTCTCCATTCTTAAAAATTTTAAATGTTAGCATACATGCATGTTTACAAAGTTAACTGACGTTACCGTTTTATGTATCTTGATCCAAATTTCTGGCAGGAATCCTATGCTATGTTGAACAAATATGATCTACTTGTTGCCAAGGAAGAGACAGAGAAGGTGGACACGTTGCACTACACTTGGGAAAAACTGCTAATCCGTGCAAATGAAGTGCAGAATGAGCTCGTTGCTTTGCAGCCAAACTTCAGAGGAGAGCTTATTAGTGTTGTGAAGACTTTTACTGAAGACTGTGCACAGTTCTATTCAGATTATGATCAGGCAAGTGTTTCTATTTTATCAATATTAGAGAAATTTTTAAGGAGCAGTGGGAGCATGGAAAGGTTTTCGGATTTGACTAATTAATGGGATGGGTCTCTACTGTTGAATAGGTTTATTCTTGTTAAGATGGTGTTTGAGTTTCAATGCAGGGCAGGTTTGGTTAATGTTTTGTATATAACAGACATAAGTAATACTGATAATCAGTTCTTAAAAATTAAGATAATTAATTGACATATTTAAGGTTTTTGAAAAACACCTAGTTACCATGAGCAAATGTGAAGGTTAGGATTAATGATAAATTATGTTAGCCAGAAGAGTTTTCTGATACTGGGTGTATGTACAAGTGACTTAAACTCTCACATTCTTTTTCATTAGAATATAAATGAATGAAGCTGAACTAATCTTGTATCATATTTTAAGTAATGCTGACTTTTACTCAAAAAAATGAGCTATGTTTTCCTAGTTTTTACAATGTAATGAAAAATTTCTGCATTAAAAATACAATTAGTTGCCTTCTTTGAATTTTTTTTAATCCTTTTAAAAAAAGTGTTCTAGTAGGTTAACTGTCATCTCATGATTCAGTTAGCATTTAGAAAATGCTGATTAAAAATAAGTAAATAAGTTGTGTTTTTTCTTACCCTCTAAATTAATGTCTTTTTTTTTTTCCCCTTCTTTCTTATTTTTTTTCTGTTAGAATGGGCCAATGGTGGTTGGTTTAACACCTCAGGAGGCCAGTGACAGGCTTACTATATTCCAGGTACTGTTAATTCTAAGACATAACTTAATAGTTACTACAAGTGAGCTAAGCTAACACCTAAAAACTGTGAGAAGGAATCTCAGTAGTTGAATGAACTGTCATTGACAGATAGGGTTACTGATTTGGCAAAGTCTGTTTTGTCTTAGTGAAAGCTAAATTGGAATTTTCTATGTGTTTGCAAGGAATACTGTTTAAATCTAAATTTTTTAGGAGTTAACAGAAAGGCTGCATAGATAATGCATAATGATTACTAGATATAATATCCTGATGAGAGCCTTCCCACAAATTTACTGTATATGGCTATAAGCTATATTTGTGTTCATTCTTGTGTTTATTTTTTTTTGTTGAAGTCTGTCTTTGTATCATTATTATTTATTCCTGCAATAACAACTTTTAATGCTTTTCCTTTTCCCATACTGCTATTCATTTGACTTCCTACTATGTTCCCTGAGTTTTATTGCAATTGACAATTAAATTATATTTTTCTTTGCTGCTTGAATGGTAGTAATTCTTCCTTCAACAGTCAATAAAAGTATGAACAGCATGCTTGGAGAGGTAGAATTTGCTGTATCCGCCTTTTTTTGCTTTGTGTGTCATGCTTCACCTCTTTCAAGTGCAATCTTAGCATTTATTGTTCTGTCACTGTGCCACATGAAGTAAATGACTTTCCTGTCAGCTTCTAAAGATGTGCCTCTAAGCTAGCTAAAAGTTACTTTTCTCAAGAAAATTGTTAACAAAACTGTTGACAGTGTAAGCTGTTACTGTCTCTCTATATCTTTCTATTATTTCCTAGATTTTAGTCTAATTCAGCTCTAATCATGGTTTTGGATCTTGAATTCTTAGTTATTTATATTAAATTTTGATTTATTTATTATTATTTAGTTATTTAACTTTTTTTTGTTCTTTCTTAGAATCGATGTGATAATCTCTTTCGGAAATATATTACTTGTACGGGTGGAGAAGATCTTTTTGGTTTGCCAGTTACTCGGTGTCCTCAACTGCTTGGAATAAAGAAGCAACTCAATCTGTTGCAGAAACTCTATAATCTATATAACAGTGTCATTGACACAATCAGTGGCTACTATGATATTCTTTGGTGGGAACTAGACATTGAAAAAATTAACAGTGAACTTATGGAATTTCAGAAGAGGTGAGAAACTGCTGCTGTGCTAAAATTGCCTAAAATACTTTAATATGATTATAATTGGTTAGCACTAATAATCATGTATGAGCGTGTATTTATTTACTAAGGCATGAAAAATGTGAATTTAAATTGAAAAATTATATCCATTACCAAATTATGTCATAAAACCAAGAAAAATTTAGATTTTAAATGTTAAGCATTATTGTTCGTTAGACAGATTCTTGGCTATCTTTTAAAATAAGTTTGAAATATATGTTAAAATCGTTATTTATTTTGTCCAAGAAGGAAAGTTTCACCTTTTTGTTGTAATATTGTTGTTCATGAGAGACAGATTTATTCTAGATGTCAAAGGCGAGTTAGTGAATTGCTGAATAGTTTTCTACAAATGGGTTTTATTGCATGCATAGAAGCTGAACATTTCATCAAACCAGGAATCCAAAAATTTAAAGAATTAAACCCTGAGGAGCAGGGTTTTTCTAGAGCTCAGAGCAGTGCATACCCTTAGTCTCACCAAAGATGAAATAAAGATCTAGAACATTTCAACTGATTTTGAAGATCATTTGCACAGACTTATTTAAAATTATGCAGCCACAGTCTTTAAGGGAGGCTACAGGTGCCTACCCAGCTATCAGCCATTGAAATAGACTGGAAACAGATTTTCTCACATGGAGAGGCACATACAGAAGCTCCAAATTACAGGTAACCTGAATTTGGAAGGTATGTGTTCTGCTGTTAAAACAGTATACTGTGGCTTCAAAGAAAGAATATTGGAAACTTTTGGAAAAAGCTTGCTTTATCTCAATGTAGGTGCTGTAAGCTCCCTCGTGCTGTAAAGGAATGGCAGCCTTTTCTTGACCTAAAGAAGATCATAGAGGACTTCAGTGAGTGTTGCCCATTGCTTGAGCACATGTCAAGTAAAGCAATGATGCCTCGGCACTGGAAGCGGATTACGGACCTCACTGAACACAGATTTGACGTGGAGAGTGAAACATTCAAACTGAGGAATATAATGGAAGCTCCACTATTAAGATTTAAAGAGGAAATAGAGGTATTGTGAAGAAAGAAATATGAATACATGAAACCAGAAATCTGCTTGTATAGTATAGGAGTAACAGTAGCAAGAAGGAAATCAAAATATATCTGTAGAAAGAACAGAGAAATGGACTATCACTTCAGGTTTTTGCATAACATAATGACACAAATATATGTGTCATACAAATATATGTGGTATCAACTTCTTTTTTTAAAAATCCTGCCATTTGGCCCAGGAGTTAGTTTGTGAGGGTACCTTGCTTTGTGACATGAAACATATGAAAAGTAATCACTATGTTTTTATTTTATTCCCCCCAGAGTTGATTAAATTGTGATGTGGTATACAGATTATTAGTTATGGTGTTTGTATATCTGTAGACCTTCCCACTAAATAGTTGCTCATGAGCCTAGTGCTACCTAGTGTTAAAGGAAATAAGAGCTAGATTTGTATACCAGGGACTTGAAGGATTCATGGCTTGTTTTGACTTCCTGTTTATTTAAAAGGATATCTGCATAAGTGCTGTGAAGGAGAGAGACATTGAGCAGAAGTTAAAACAAGTGATAGCTGAATGGGATAACAAGATGTTTATCTTTGCAAACTTTAAAACTCGTGGGGAACTTCTTTTAAGAGGTGACAGCACATCAGAAACAATTGCTACCTTGGAGGACAGCTTGATGATCCTTAGTTCTCTCATGAATAACAGGTAAGAGGAAAGGGAGGGAGGAAATGAGGGGAGAGATAAAAATATTAGCAAAAGGCTTTGTTTTAGTGAACAAATCTCTCATAGAAAGGAAGGTAAATAAACATCTAGATAAAACTTAAGAGCTTGCTTGTCCTTCAACTGCTCATGGGCGAGTTCTTATTGTATCTAGTATATCTAACCAATAAGATCTTTTGAAAACATGTAGATGAAGCTCAGATTTCCTGATTAAACAACTGGAAAGTTTTCATTGATGCAAGAAAGTGGCAACATAAGAGAGAACACTGCCTGGCTATGGCAAGCATACTATGGGCATTACAGGCACTGCCTCTCTGCCCCTGTGATAGGTCATTTCCTCATGCCAAAGCTGCTGAAAATCCCAGTTAAAGTGAGCTTCAGTTTGTCTGGTTTCACATGCCAAAAGACACAGATAAAATAAGGACACAGAACATGATCATCAGGGAGATGCTCTAAAGCAGGAGTTTAGGAGAGTTCAGGAACTCTGTGAGGTTACAGCTTTCAAGATGTTGAGTAGTCCCTTTACCTTAGAGTGAAATTGAAGCCTTGCTCCCATCCTACTTCTGTTGGATCAGAGCCATGCTATGCACCTTGTGTACACAGCAACAAGTCGGAGCTGATTGGATTTAGAGCTTCCAACTAGCTGAATTGTTTTCTATACTTTCCCTTGAAAAATTTTAAGCATAAGAACTAGTCCTCATCCTGTGACTTATATGCTGCTTTTTAAGAGTCTTGTTTTATTCTTGAAATAAAGAAATGCCTCTCTTTTTTTTTTCTTTTTTTTTTTTTTAAATTGTAGATACAATGCACCATTCAAGACACAGATTCAGAAATGGGTGCACTATCTTTCCAACACAACGGATATAATTGAGAACTGGCTGACTGTGCAGAACTTGTGGATTTATTTAGAAGCTGTTTTTATTGGTGGTGATATAGCAAGGCAGCTTCCAAAGGTTTCTAGACATGCATTTTTTCAGTTTGCTTATCAACATTTTAAGGGTAAAACCTATCTGTGATGTCATAGTTGATGCAGTGACATAAACTTAATTTCTTTTAATATTTAACAAAACTGGTCTTGCTAGGAAATTAGGTAAGCAGTGTCAGTGGAGGGCATGGTGTGAGAATAATAAATGATCTATTTGGTCTTTTGATTTCTAGATTGTAAAGCTGCTAATTTGTATTTTAGCATCATGCTAGTAGTAGCTTTGTCTGGTAGTACGTGCCACTAGCGTAGTAGTACCTCAGAATCCTTATCTTAAACTTTCCTGCATGGCTTTCAAATTAAAGGTGAACTTCAGTTTTAGAAAAAAATCTTCAGATTTGAAGCTTCAATTCAAGTATAAGGAGTTTTCTGTCTGTTTCTCTAGAAATGTAAGAGAAAATACATAGCAGGCTTGACAGCCAAGTATAAAATAAGTTCTGTTGTGTAAGCAGAAACAATTGTGTCTAAGCTGAAAAATTTCTAGAAAATATGTCATTAAATATGTCATTACTAGTGAGAAGATTGCTGTTGAGGTTACTGGTTGAGGATGCTGGTTATGGAAGCAGGTGCCTTTTCCCTCTTCTCTCTTCCTTCCTCCGTTTCTTCCACTCCACATTCACCGCCATGTTTCAACAGGAAGCAAAGCGTTTCTCTAACATTGATAAATCCTGGGTAAGGATCATGACCCGAGCTCATGAAACACCCAATGTTGTTCAGTGCTGTGTTGGAGATGAAATAATGGGACAGTTATTGCCACATTTACTGGAACAGCTTGAGATCTGTCAGAAATCACTCACAGGGTAAGATTGCTATGAGACCACATTCTTGGCCAGATGGTTGTGCATTGTGTAACTAGGGAAAGAGCAATTGCTGAAGTATTGTCTGTCCCATGAACTTTGAAGATTGTGTTCTTCTACTATGAATTCAGTTGAACTGACCAAACAAGTTAGCAGGATAATACACCACCTCCAAAGAAATTTCTACCAGCTCATGGATAAGTATTTGACTTGTGGCTAAGGTGTCACTCACTGTCTATCTCTGTTGAATCCAAAGCTCATTTCAGCTGAGTTTCAATCCAGAAGGCAGTCTAGATTTGTGTGTCCCATTTACATTTTTCACAGATCTGGGAGACATTCAGCTTGAGAGATGTAAATAACGAGAAAAAAAGTTAATGAAAAAATATATTATTTCAGTTTATTTTCTTTTCTTTTTAGTGGTGTTTAGATTATAGCAAATAATAAAAGTTTTCCAGGAAATGATTTCTGATACTAATAGAGTAGCTTTAAAGCAGATGCTTAACATGAATGCATGATGGATAAAAAAATTGTCATTGCTACAGCTAAAAATTGTATAATAAATTGTGAGAAATGCCACTTTTAAAGAGAAAAGGATGTATAAATTAACCTAAATCGCTTACCATCTACCCTCTCCTGGCTTCTCTACCAATTTTTTAACAATGCAGGTACCTGGAGAAAAAGCGCCTGCTATTTCCACGATTCTTCTTTGTGTCAGATCCTGCACTCTTAGAAATTCTTGGCCAGGCGTCCAACTCTCACAATATACAGGCACATCTGCTGAACGTGTTTGACAACATTAAAACCGTCAGGTTCCATGAAAAGGTAGGCACTGCCCACACCTCAGTGTTACATTCCTTCCCATTGACAATGTGTGATACTTGCTAAATTAGAGAGCTACTTGGTCGCATAAGGCATTCAGCTGTTTTACCTTATTCACCAACTATTTGATGCTGAGTAGGCTTTCTTCATTTAAGATTTGTTTCATATCCTCATTTATGACCTAGTAAAACTTCATGTAGAATAGCAAAACAAAAATTTGCACTAGTGCTTAAATATCAGAAAAATCCACCCATGTACTGAACTTTTTTCGGTGGCTTCCTCTCAAATAAGCTTTTGCGTCTTTATGAGTTTATTTGTATCTTTACATTGTCTATATTTGTATTTTTCCATTCTTTTTTTGATTGTAAGAAAATGTGTATCTACTGTTTCTCCTGTTCCTGAGCTGTCCTTACTATGCCTTCAGACAGTGTTTGAGGAACACTTTTCTTATACCTTTTACGAGAACACACAGCATTTCTTCCCTATGTATGCATTTTCTTAGAAACTAATTACCTCCCCATCCTTTTGAAATTCCTTTGATTGTCCATGTTCCTTAACTTTTCCATTTTCATTATTTTTGATTCTAAGGCTGAAATTTTTGTTAGGCTGTACCAGCAACAGGGAAAGGTTTCCCTTATTGTGACTGGAAAACGAACCATGTCACAGAATCACAGAATGGTCAGGGTTGGAAGGGACCACAAGTGGGTCATAAACAACATCCCTGCTCAAGCAGGATCATCCTAGAGCACATGGCATAGAATTGCCATTGAAACTTTAGTGGGATTCAGGAATTGTCAATATATTAGGGTTTGTCTCCTTTTTGTCTCCTTTTTGGTCTCCTTTTTCATGACAGTGTTTTGTTTAAAGTCTTTCTGCATAGCAAAGTAATGATTTAATAGTCTTTACATTTCATTGAACAAGTGGATATAATTTATTTGTTACTTAAATCAGTGTAATCGAGTGATTGCAGAAAAATACAAATTACTGTAAAAATAAATGACATACCTATAAACACAAGATGTTTTTGTTTTTATTAGATATATGATCGTATATTGTCAATTAGTTCACGAGAGGGTGAGACTGTAGAGCTGACTAGACCTGTAATGGCTGAAGGTAATGTGGAAGTTTGGCTCAGCTCTCTGTTGAAGGAATCCCAGTTATCACTGCATCAAGTTATTCGCCAGGCAGCTATGGACATCCAGGAAACGAGTTTCCAGATTACTGAATTTCTCTCTACTTACCCAGCCCAGGTAATATCATTGTTAAATGAATGAAGAATTATTCACAGACATGTATCATGTTTTTAGCTTGTCATTCAAGGCTGCAGCCAATGTTAAGTACAAAACTAGCTTTAATTTTTTTTTAATCGTCTCAATTTTTTAAGTTACAGCCTCACATAGCTCAAACCAAAAGAAGGTAATTTACTCTAAAGCTTCTGTTTAGAAGGTATGCTGAATGAAATAAATTAATGTAATGATGTTAACACTATTTCTTTATAAGCTTAATAATTGACTACTTGAGAAAAAGTAGTAAAATCGTGTGTTTGTTTGTATATTCAGGATAATGTTATGTATTGCTAAAGATTTGAAACAGAGGGTAGTATTGAGAGAAAATTTTTTTTTAGTAGAAGCTTCATTTGTGATCAGGAATGTTGTTGGAGATGCAATAAAGACTTTGTGAATTACTAGAAAAATATTTCAAATTGAAGCAGTAATTATTCACTGGTTAGTTATTTATGTAAAGTATATTTGTTACATATAGTATTTTTATATTCACTGTAAATTACATTGAGCAGTTGTATAAGCAATGCACTGTAGGGAGTATCTACAAGGCTGAAGTACAGGCTTAACTGTGCGTTTATGAATGCATTTGGGACACACAAAACATGACCTCTTTACATGGAAAGTAATTTTCTACATATAGTAGGAGAACCATTTCTTTAGTTTTTTCTGTGTCTGTGAATGCAGATTCTAGGTGAAAGGGAAAAGATTAAGAAGCATATACTTCTGTGTTTCCTAAGGTCGGGTTATTGGGGATCCAAATGATTTGGACAAGAGACTCAGAAGAAGCTTTGGCTCTTGCCAAGCAGGATAAAAAGGTTATGCGCAAGACTAACCAGTTTTTCATGGATCTTCTGAACATGTTGATAGATATGACAACAAAAGACCTCAGTCCAGTTGAGCGAGTTAAATACGAGACATTAATCACCATTCATGTGCATCAGAGGGACATTTTTGATGGTCTTGTAAGTCTTAAAAAATTAACAATGAATTATGAGGGGTTTTCTACACAAAACAATGTGAAATGATAAGAAAATATTATGATACCTATGAACTCCTGCCTCATTAGATTAACATTTAATTGCATGACTGTTATGATAATGTATCCTGGAATATTGTAAAAATGCTGATGTTGCTTCATCCATGTCTTCTTAGTTTCCTTTTAAGTAATTCAGTGGGTTTTCCTCTCCCCAAGCAGTAGCAGATTTTGCAATGTTTCATGTTGGTCCACTAAGTGAAACACCTCTGTTATGTGATCAGTTAGAGGCTTCTTTTTCCTCACACATTTTGTTGCAAGTAATTGTCCTTTTTCTGGACTGCATTATGGATTTCTTCATGTAAATAAAATGAACATGGAGTTATAGTACAGGAAAAATTTTGAAGCTGGTTGAAGCTGATAGCCTCTCTGTTCTGGTTTCAATAGCACACCTAATTATTACGTAGGGATTTCTTTATTCACTTTACACCTTCTCATGCTGGCACAGGATGCTAAAATAAAGAAAATGAAGGCATTTATCTTAATCAAACTTAAAGCTAGCCTACTCTTTTACCTATAGGAAGTCTTGACCTGATTCTGAAATTAGGCTGTCCAAGAAAAGAATTAGTGAGTTTTGGCCCATTATTGATAGGAAGGCATTTATCTTTTCATTGTAGAATCATTTGTTTCTAGTTATAATAATTTTATGCAAAATGTAATTTTTAGATACAAACTGACATTTTTAAAAATCTTGTTTTAATATTCAATAGAGGGACTATGACTTATTTTCAGCTCTGTTGAATTCCTTAGATGGTATCAGCACCATGACACTGCTTTGAAATATCTTTTTCCCCAATATGCATGTGGTTTCATAAAATTCTTATAGCAGTTTGTAAAATCAAATATCACACTATGTACTTCTCACTCACGTAAAACTAAAGTGGTAGAGAGGACTAAAAGGTATGGCAATTTTAAGGTTAAACTGAAATGACTCTTGTTTGAGGCTCATGGACTGTTCATTTGTATTTAGAATTTTGACACATTCGTCTAAAGCCTGAAGTTCTTCTGCTAAGTATGTGATTGAGCAATAATACATATTGCAATATTTGTGGTACGAATCCTTTTGTTACTAGCTTTATGCCTTTCATTATGTTTGCAGTACTGCCTTTGCATCTACTACTCAGACACCATAATATAAATGTGAAAGTAAATGTTAACCATGAATGCCACAGCTTTGTCTTCCCTCTCTTCTTAGTGCTGCATGCACATCAAGAGCCCTACGGACTTTGAGTGGCTGAAACAATGTAGATTTTATTTTTATGAAGACTCTGATAAAATGGTGATTAAGATCACTGATGTGAGCTTCACATACCAGAACGAATTCTTGGGCTGTACTGACAGGCTTGTCATAACACCTCTTACAGACAGGTGAAAAAGGCTAATTTTATTCCTTTATTCTTTGCTGCTTTTACAAGAGCAATTTAGTCATTCCTGTTGGATGCAACATTGATCTCTGCAGAGTTTATTCTTCATGGTCTTGTCAAAATCAGTAATTTCATATGGAATGCTTCAATATTTTTGTTTCTGTGCCCTATAATGTGAATAATTTCCAACTTATTTTCTGCCACGCACTTGCATTGGTCCCCACATACATGATGTATCTCACCTTCACAGTAATGTATGTGAAGCCGACATTCCTGATAATCTGATATATCCAACAGAAAACATGTAGAGATACAAGACAAAAGTAGGTGTTTACAGACAAGGTCGTGGAAAGACCTAAGGAGGAACAGACAGGGAAAACAATTTTTATTCAGCTGCAGTTAGTATGGAGATCTTTGATCTAAAAGGATGTTGAAAGAATTGCAGTCCTATAACAGAGAGATCTACCTAACTCAAACAGCACAAAGAATGCTTTATAACCTATCATTGGCAAAAGAAGGACATTGTTTGCCTTTTTTTAAAAATTATTCCATACAAAAAAAAAAAAAAATAGAGCTACTCTTGATATATAATTTTTAGCTGGTGTTTTGCTGCATTATGCATAGATGTTTCATTTATGAAAATGGGATGCACTGTGTGATCAAATTTTAAAGATGGATGAGAAAGGAAAGGTTAGATGTCTTTCATTATTGTACTCCACAGTATAATGTATTTCCAAACTACTCCAGATGAAATAACTCAGTATACAAGCTATTCAAACTAAGATTAGTGAGCACTTCTGTGTCTGCTTTCTTCCCTTCTTGTGATCTTTCAGGTTGCTGATAATCGAGGATTATCTGCTCTTTTATTTTATGTGTGATAAAATGAACCTTAATATTCCCTGCATCAGCATGAAGGGGTTTTGTTCTTACTGATCCAAATTGTACTTAGTGGAATGTAATTTCAGCACTTCCCTTTTCTCCTTAAATCAGACCTTGTGTAAGTTCCTCTGGCGCTATACAGAAATCCTGCTGCAGCCTATTGATTGTTGCCTTTTAGATGTTACATCACTTTGGCTCAAGCTTTGGGCATGAACATGGGTGGAGCACCTGTGGGACCTGCAGGAACCGGAAAAACTGAAACGGTGAAAGATATGGGACGGTGCCTTGGAAAATATGTAGTGGTCTTCAACTGTTCAGACCAGATGGATTTCCGAGGACTTGGGCGGATCTTCAAAGGTAAGACGTGGGCCAAAGGTAAGCTGTTGGCCAAACAGTCAATTGTTTTCTGGGATGCACAAAGCACAGTATAACTAACTGGGCAGAGAAAGTGATTTTTCCATTGTACTCAGTTTTGGAGTGGCCTCATCTCAAGCACTCTTTGCAGTTCTGGGGTCAACAATACAACAGCATAAAAAAATACTGGAATTTATCCAAATGACAGCAAAAAAGATGGTGAAAGAGCTAGAGGACATGACTTAAGAGGAACAGCTGAATAGACTGTGTTTTGCTATGGGAGAGAGAGACTGAGGGATACTCTCATTGCTGTTTATAACTTCTCCATGAGGGGGAGTGGAGATGGAGGTGCTGATCTCTCTGGTGTCTGATAACAGAACATGGGGGAATGGCTTGAAACTGCATCGGGTGAAATTCCAGCTAGATATTCACTGGGAGTGTGGTCAAGCACTGGAACAAACTCTCCAAGGAAGTCATTGGGGTGTCAAGCCTGTTAGTGTCCAAACAGTGCTTAGACAGCTATTTTATATATATGGTTTAACTTTTAAATACATCTTTGTGGAGTCAGGAGTTCTACCTCTTGATCCCCATGAGTCCTTTATAAATTCTTTAAAAGTCAGTCCTTTATATTCTGAGATTATATGATTTCATGAACTATGTGAAAGTTTCAAATGATGAGAGGACATCTCTGTGAAACAAGGTTGACACATAACCGGCAGATGGTTTCAGCCTTTTAATAAATGCAAGTAATTAATGTCTTGTTATGAGTATAAAATACAGTTGCAACACTATCTTCGAGAAATAGAAATGTCTGAAAACAGGACACAGTTTATGAAAGGACGGATAAAGTCATTTAAAATGACCTAATGTCACAAGAAGATCTGCCACTATGAAGAGAAAATGCTGTGAAATTTATTGCTGAACTGGTGGGAGATGCTGAATTTTGATTTCAATATTTTGTCTTATTCAAATATTGAAGTTTCTATCAGTAGAAGGAAATGCATGGATAGTGCTATATATGTTAAAAGCAGTTGGCAGAACTCACTAAAATTAGGTGCAGATGACATTTTTTTAGGCATCTGAAATTGATACCTTTCAGTCATGGCAGATGCCAAATTAGAGATCAAATGGAGGTTTTTGGCTATTGTATTGTTGCAAGTGACTATATCTGTGATTTTGTTTTGTTTTCCCAAAAAAATTCCAATGAAAAATGCAGTTCTGGCATAGACTGACCTCCAACTTCTTTACCAGTGAACGCAACTGTATTGTTAATTTTAATATGTGCAATAAGCTGTTGACAACCTGTCACATTTTCATGGAATTACTGCAGGAATTTTTCTTGGAGAGTAAAGAGGGACATAAAACCATTCAAGATATAAAAAAGCAGAAGAAATCAAAGAACATAGTATCCTAGAAAATCTTAAGGACTTTGGAAACTTGTATATTCTTACTTGAAAGGGAATTAAAATTCTTCTCTTTGTTCCTTTCCCAACCCTAAAAAATAACCACATTTTTTTCCCCCTTGAGGTAGATTAATCTAATTTTTGGCTTGTGCATTGCACCAAAAAAAAGGTTAAAAAACATAATGGTCATATGCTTAGCCGCTTTTCTCTTTGAAGGTCTTGCTCAGTCTGGCTCCTGGGGTTGCTTTGATGAATTCAATCGTATTGATTTACCAGTGCTATCAGTAGCTGCACAGCAAATAGCAATTGTGTTGACATGTAAGAAGAAACGTAAAAAAAGGTTTATTTTTACTGATGGAGACAACGTAGAAATGAACCCAGAATTTGGCATCTTTCTTACCATGGTAAGTATTCAGTAAGTTTCTAGTATACCAGTGATGATTATACAATAATTGAGTCTACCTTGGTATGTTAATGTACTTGCTAACTCTTACGTCATTCAGTTCATAGAACTAACTCTGATAGTTTGAGAACATTGAGCATTGCTGTAAACACAGTTTACAGGGTCTTGTTTCAATGACATCAAGCACATGCAACTAACAAATGCAGGCAGCACCATAAATACAAGTTATCTCAATTTCAGATTGCTTCTACATGCCAAATTCTGGCTCCCAAAGTATGCTTTTTGCTATGATTACAGAAAAATTTCCATAGAGATATAGGTAGGAGTAGCTGGTAAAAATAGGACCTATAAGACAAACTCAGATTTGAAATGCTTAGATGGAACATTTTTTATATCTCATGGATTTAAAAGAGGCAAAAATTCTATAGATGTGTGGTGGTAAGTCTGCATGACAATTAATTTTGACATGTGACTTAAAGCCAACGAACTATTTTTACCTACCAAGATGGCCCACTCCTTTGCTGATTCTTCTATTTGTGCAAGGTACACTCAACTTCCACACCTGTTTTTCCTCTCCAGAATCCAGGATATGCTGGACGGCAAGAACTTCCTGAAAACTTGAAGATCAATTTTCGTTCAGTGGCTATGATGGTTCCTGATCGTCAAATCATAATTCATGTTAAATTGGCTAGTTGTGGTTTCATTGCTAATGTTGTGTTGGCAAGGAAATTCTTTACACTGTACAAGCTGTGTGAAGAACAACTGTCAAAGCAGGTGATTATATTCATATGATGCAACCGGATTATTTTAGAGAAAAACTATGAAGTCACAAAATATTCATGTGAAGAATAAGGAAAGGTTCATGCTCACTTAGTAAGCTAAGAGACTTGCAGTTTAGTAATGCAGCCCTCTCCTGTCCTGGAAGGTTAACTTCTGCTGCAGGTTGTCGGTGCAAGGATGGGGCTTTCATTCAGAACAATGCTTATTATAAAGATTTAGCTTTTATGAATGGTGATGGCTGAGACAAATAAAGGCTTTATTATATAGCCTTTGTTAGTCTTGCAGAGTGGGTTAAGAAGCGTTTGGTTTGTACTGCCTGTGCTTGTACAGATGTTGCTCAGTTTCCAAGGGCCACAGAGAATTCAAAATAATACTGATAAAGTATTTCTCAATAGTCTTTGGGAACCCTGTCTTGATTCAATGACTTATTGATTACATTTTTTTTTTTCTGTCACACCTTAGATTTTAATAGATGGTAGCAGATTTGAAAAGTGAAGTCGCTCATAGTCACACAGCCAAAGGATAGTTGATGGATGTTTGGAGGCATTTGAAACACATGTACCACTTCTCCTACACATCCATTCATGTCTTAAATAGTAAATAAGAACTGTTTCATCCCTATTAACTTGGGAATGTTTTCCCAAACTTCACATATCTTCTAGGTGCATTATGATTTTGGCTTGCGGAATATATTGTCTGTGCTGCGTACACTGGGAGCAGCAAAAAGAGCAAATCCCACAGATACTGAATCTACCATTGTCATGCGTGTGCTGAGAGATATGAACCTGTCTAAACTAGTAAGTTTTGAGGGCCTGATAAATAATTTAAACTGCACTTTGGACCTACGTGATCACTAGAAGATTGTATGTGACCTTTACACTGAAGCTAGCTTGAAATGTTTCTCAGAGTGGAAGATTTTGACTGGAATAGAGAAATTTTTTGTAACGGCTGAGGAGGGAGTGAGCTGTCTGTTGCTTGGCTTCCTACGGGTTCAACTTTGAATTGTTCAGGTTTTTTTTCTATATTTTACCTGCTACCTTTAGAAGTAAGTAAAAAAGTAGATGTCTATGTGGTAACTTCTTTAGAAACTTTGTGCTTAAGAATTTAGTCACTCTTTTGAAAGAATCTGTTATTCATAGTAATGAGTACCATCTCACTTGTCTAAATAGCTAACAGTCCTCTTCTGCTGCTGTGATACATAATTTTTTTGCACCAAATAAAATAGATAAATAATTTTCTAAATGTTATTGCTAAAATCTACTATAAGAAGTTCAGTCTTCATGTTAGTGGTTTATTTTGACTAATAGAAGCATCACATGATCTCTTTCTGCTGTGTCCTTCTAATGTTTACTGCCTAGAGGATTATTAAAGATGGTTCCTTATGTTCTCAAGCATTTCTTTAAGTCCTCAGGACTCAGAGATTGTTCTTTTTAAAGTTGATAAAATAAATAGAACAGGTTTTAATCTGTGTGGATTTTTGTTTTCCCTGATTTTCACTAGATTGATGAAGATGAACCCTTATTTCTGAGTCTAATTGAAGATCTGTTTCCAGATATCCAGCTTGATAAAGCAGGCTATCCTGAACTTGAAGCAGCCATTGACAAACAGGTGATGTTTCTCGTGATCTGTGGTACTGTGGTATAGCTGTCATGTTTTCTTAGGTGTCACATGACACCTAAGAAAGCCATTGTTGTGGAGTCTATCCAGCTGGCAATATTATATTTTACTATTTAGAGGAGGCATAAGTTTTCCCATAAATCCTTGCCACTGTAATATGAATATTAAGCTTATTCTTTAGGAGGTCACTGAATTGGGATTATAGTGTCCTGTGGTTTTCTGGAGTCATGGTTACTGGGGTCCAGTTTGAAAAATGCTTGTATATATAAACTTGTCTTATGTGACCCAGGATTTAATATTTGTCTCAAGTCTTGACAATTAGAATATTAATTTAAAAAAAGATTTTCTTAAAATTACATCTTTTTTATTTTATTTCCCATTAGGTGTTTGTAGTACTTCAGTGGGGCAAACTAAAGAATACAATGCATATATATCATAGATATATTATAGATGTATCTAATAGATTATAATGTATATCTAATAGATAAATTATAATGTACATAGAGGCTGATTTACCTTATTTTCTGGATTCCTATTTCAATACCAAATATATCTTCTTTATTCAACAGGGATTTTTTTAATATACACAAAGCCTTTACAAAGAGTGCAGTAATCTGCTGATGATATATCCATATCTATCTATCTATATCTAAAGGCATCAAAATATATTTTTGCTCTAAAATAATAGTAATTTGGTTTTCTGTCTCTGTCTCTTAGGTGGAGGAATCTGGCCTTGTTTGTCATCCTCCTTGGAAACTGAAAGTTATCCAGCTTTTTGAAACCCAGAGAGTAAGGCATGGGTTGATGACTCTAGGACCTAGTGGTGCAGGAAAAACTGCTTGCATCCACACCTTAATGAAAGCAATGACAAGTATGGTAGTAGTTATATTGTGAACTGTTACACTGTAAACTTTAAACTCCATTGTTTCTTCTCAGAAAACCTCATCTGCTTCATTGTGAGAAAATATTGCTGGAAGAATGAGTCTGTATGTTGAGACACTAATTATTCTAGTAGCTTAGAAATATCTGACATTCAAAGCCATATTTGTCATGTCCTTTTTTCCATATTATCATACTTTTATCAGAAGTTCTTACTCTAGATGGGTTAAGAATAAGGAACACAGTCTAAGTAGGCAGCTCAGACAAGTGATTAAAGCATCTCCTGGGTTTAGCTGAGGTAATGCTGAAACCTTTTGCTGATCCTAAGTATTTAGGTATTTTTGAACACAATGCACAACACAGCGTCTTTGAAATATAAAATAACTGCTTTTATAACCATAAATTCCTGGTTTAGACAGTGACAAAGTCTTCAATGGTATTAATTTTGTGTCCTGGCTGGAGGCTTGAAGACTGCGTGTGGTTTTTTTGTCATCTGTATTTCTAAACAAAAATATTAGTTGAAGAATGTCTGCTTGATCTTATTAAAATAAAAGGTCATAGCTTGGGGAGAAAAACATCTCTTTTGAGGTAAGCTTGTGTTACCCCATTTCACAAGTTGCTTGTATGATTTTCCAGAAGTGAATAATTTCTGTAAAAATAGTTCAGCAAGTCTCTCATACACACAGTAATGCGCTGTGCTTGGGAAACACTGTAAGCTCTACATTGCAGTGGAAATGACTGTTCCATTTAGGAAAAAAAGCAGAAAGAACAAAATTGCATAGCACTGTTTTCCTATCTTTTTTTCCTAGCGCTAAGATGTGTACTACAACCAAGATAAAGCCATGTCACTACTTTTTACAAACCTGATCTTCTCACACAACCTCATCAAATGTTAAACTACATGATCTGTCAGACGTTAGTGAATATGATTATAATGAAGTTTTTTTAAAATAAGTAATTTTTTCAGCTCTTTCTTTCAACTTCTTACTACTAGCTCCTGGTTAAGTTTTAATATTGGGTTTTTTAAAAGATGTCTGGCATAGTAATTTTTAAGCTGTTGCTAATGAGATAAAAAATAAAGATTATATGATCATAGTATGGCTAGATAGAATTTTTCTGTCTAAAACAATTCACAAAAATATGCCAATATTGTGTACTTTACCTATTTTAAGATGTATGCAAGTGCACAGAAGGGCAAAATAATCAATAATCTGTCTGGTGTTTATTAATTGGGTTTTAAAAATGTGCATCCAAACCAAATGTTTTAAAGCTCTATTATTTGTTAAGCCTTCAAAATATTAAACTAAACCTTGAATAAATTTCATCTTGCTGCTTTTCTGTTCCCAATGAAGCTATGAAATGTGAATTGAATATTCAAAGGTTTCAGAACTTCATTCTACTTTTTTTTTTTGATGTCTCCAGTTAATGAATTTTGTATAGCAAGAGAAATTTTTCAAGTAAATACATGTATTCTTATAATGATGAATGCATATTAAAGCATACATTTGGATGTAATGAGTTTGAATTTGTCAAAGTTCTCTTACTGCTGAAAAGAAATGTAAAAACTAACTGGTGTCTGCCTTTATAGAGTGTGGACAGCCACATCGTGAAATGAGAATGAATCCTAAAGCTATAACTGCTCCACAAATGTTTGGACGCCTTGATGTGGCAACAAATGATTGGACAGATGGGATATTTTCAACACTCTGGAGAAAAACTTTAAGAGCAAAGAAAGGTATTGTGGTGGGTTGATCTTGACTGGACTCCAGGTGCCCACCAAGTTGCACTACGACTCCTTTGCCCAGAATGCAAAACAACTTGTAGGTTGAGATTAAGCAGTTTACTAAAGTAAAAGCAAAAATTTGTGTGAGCACAAGCAAAGGGAAAAAAGGGTTTATTCTCTACTTCCCATCCACAAGAGATGTTCAGCCACTTCCCAGGAAGCAGGGCTTCAGGGCACATAGAGGTTGCTCTGGAAAGCAAACACTGTAAATAACAGATGCCCCACCCTTTACCTTTTCTTAGCTTTTATATCTGAGCAGATGTCATATAGCATGGAATATCCCTTTGGCTAATTTGGGTCAGCTGGCCTGGTTGTGTCCCATCCCAGGATCTTGCTCACCCCCAGCCCCTTGATTTGTGGAATGCTGAGAGACAGCACTGAAGCTGTGCCAGTGCTGCTCAGCAGTACCCAAAACTCTGGTGTGTTATCAGCACCTTTCCAGCCACCAATGCAGAGCACAGCACTGTTTAGGGCTGCTATGGGGAAAGGAACTCCAGCTCAGTCAGACCCAACACAGGTACAATGAAAAAAGCTTCCATTCAAAATAAAACAAGAAAAAATCTCAAACTTGAGAAAAACTTTACAAACCATGTTAGCAGAATTTTTTTTTCTTACATTGAAGTGTTGGAAAATTGCTGGAGGAACTTCTGTGCCTTTCACAGTCTCTATTCTAAATATTTTATGTTCAAACAGTATAGTCTAACAAGTACTACTTCACTGTCTTTACTGAATTCTTTCTTTTGTATATTAGGCCCTCATATGGAAGAAAGTGGAAGGTAAAAGTCAGTTGCCCCAGTAGTGGTATCCTATAAAAATTTTTGGTGCTGTCAGGATTTCTACCTGTTCTCCAACTGCCATATTAAAATGAAATAAATCTCATCAGTTGTGTCATACCAGCTAGCCCTGCACATATCATAGTCAATCTCAAATGGCATTAGATAATTCTATGTAGGCAGCCAATTTCTGACAAAAATTATGCTGACATATGTTCTTAGACTGCTATATTAACTAAAGGAGTGGCCTTGATAGTTTGATGCTGGGTGGTTTCTTCCTTTTCTTGTCTGAAAATTAGTATGCAATTTTATCATTATGCCTTAAAAGAAGAAATGAAAGGAAATCCTAACACTTGTTGCACTATATTCATACAAAAATTCTTAGTCTTCAGAAATTCAGATACTTTTAAAATAAAAAATGCTTTTCAATTTAATTTTGGTAGGCTTGTTTCAAATATAGAAATCCTGAGAATATAGCATAGCATTAATTATTGATTTTTTTATCTTTTCCTTCAAGATGAAATTTATATTAGCACACTCATATGACTTCCTCAGATTTACTCTGTAAGTGTACTGTAATATCTCTTTATGTGTCACACTCCAGACCATCTCATGCTTGAGATACCTGCACTGTAGCTATAAAAACTTTCCACATATAAAAAGTTTATCATCTGTTTCATACCTCCTTGGTTCAATGCTAGCAGAGCTCCAAGCCACCTAGGCCTTTGTAATATGCCCTGACTCTGAAGGCAGCTGGACCATCTCTGGCTAAAGAGCTGTTTAGCAATGCACAGTGGGGCTCTCTGCTCCCTAAGGGGTGGGCAGCCAGAAGCCAAGGTGGGATCCCTTTCCAGCCAGGGTCTGTTGCTCAGTACCCAAGTGAGGCAAGCAGAACAGACCCAGACCCTCCTGGGAAACAGAGGCAGGCTTTGAAATACCTTTCTGTTAGTAAATGGAGAGCAAGGCAAAAACTTAAAAGGAAGCTGGATCTAGTTTGGGGACAGAACAAATGGCAAGAATCTGCCCCTAATGGACCTCTTTTACTTATGACAGTGTGCATGCTATTTGAAAGAGTGATTTTTCAAGTGTTCCTTTCACTTAATTTTTCTGCATTTATATAACTCATTGGAAACAAATGAACGATGTTTAAATTTAAATATATCTGTATTTTTGATCTTTATGATCTTTTATGTAACTTGAAATAAACCTAATTTATTACTGTCTTGAAGACTGTATTCTTAAAACTCTTTCAGAGTATTAAAACCTGGTGACTTATGCTGATGGCACTTTATGCACTGAAGAATGGATAATTATTATCAATAGGTGACAAAATGAAGTACCCAAATGAAATTGAGTGATGGAAATGGTAATTGTATTAAAAGCTGAGATTGTAGCTGTGTGCATTAATTCAGAATTAGTTAAAAAATTGCAGACATAAGAAATCGGTCCTTGAAAGAAACTAGCATTTGATCCATAGGCCATTTTATCTGTTACGTTGGATTATAGGTGACCACATCTGGATAGTTCTTGATGGTCCAGTTGATGCTATTTGGATTGAGAACCTCAATTCTGTCCTGGATGACAACAGAACTCTAACACTAGCAAATGGTGATCGGATACCGATGGCGCCAAATTGCAAAATAGTCTTTGAGCCTCATAATATTGACAATGCTTCTCCAGCAACAGTTTCAAGAAACGGGATGGTGTTCATGAGTTCATCAGTTCTCACCTGGAGTCCTATCCTTGAGGTATAACAGCTAAGTGTCTGTATATGTATTGAAAGTTTTACTGGTTACTTGTTCAACACTTCACTCTTGTTACTTTAGGACCTGTTTTAGTGCATTTTGCTATGAAACCCCTTTTACTCTGTATAGACTTTGAGGTCAGTACTTAAAATAGCATATTTCTGGTAGTTTATGCAAGAGTGAGTAATTTTTCTAGGAACATAGTTAACATATTATACTTTTAAAAAGATATGGCTATTTTACTTTGAGACAAATTTGTAATTAAAAGTATTTTATGCAATTGAAGGACAACTCAGTTGTTAAAGCATTAACTACCTGGTAGCCTACAGTACAGCTTCAGACCAAGGAAGAAAAAAGAGTAAAGTTGATTCAGGGAACTTGAAATCCTCAAGAAAATATAAATTCTCTTGATATTTTTTAAAATTTGTTGCAGCTGGGATTTAGATCCAGAAATAAAGTCAATGCAGCATCAAAGCATGCAATTTTTAAATTGATGTTGTTACTTGGTTGTCTGTTAACATTCCTAGAAGCAAAGTATCTGAAGAACCAGGCAGTAGTTACTGTCTCTCTGGCATGGAATGAATAATTCAGAAAAACAGAACATGTTTCAGGTGTGTTTTAGAGTCAAAACCCAGCATACAACATATTGAAATACCAAAATGATTTATAATTTTTTTTTTTTAATGTGCCATCTTTCATCTTCCAAAACCCAGTAAGAATAAATCCTAATCTTGACAGAATGCTAGTAACAGTATAGTGAATGACGAATTCTGAGACTTGAGCATACTATTTTTTTTCATATAGCAAAAATCTTGGTAAAGATGAAATGTGAGAGTTCCCAAGAATCTATCTAGTATACCGTAGTAATATAGTTCAGCTTTATTAAAGCTTTCAGCATTTAATTCCAGTTTTCTTTTCTTTTAAGAAAACCATAGAGACAATAGCAGTGAAAAAAAAGTCGGTTTCTCATTTTTTGCCCCTAAATCCTATATTGTCTTAGAAATTTATCAGTGAGGTACACTACTCAGGATTAACACTTAAAAAAAATTAAAATAAATATTAATTTTTTTCTGTGCGTTTCTTCTTGTCTAGGCCATCTTGTTGAGAATGTTTGGTTAACATTGTTTTGATTTGATAAGCCGTGGACTTGTCTCCTGAATACCAAAATGAAAACTTTCTCCTGCATACCTAAGATACTGATTGCTGTGACCATACAGATAATTACTTAATTACTTTCCCCTGAAACCCAAGTTATAGTTTGTATATTTCAGTATAATCCAACATTTAATTCCTTTATATGGGCTTTAAACTTTAATTTTAATATAGGAATTATTTCCTCTTAATGGAATTGGAACACCATCCAGGTTTATTTGTTCGCTTGTCTTTCAGGCTCAAAGAACAAAAGTTTATCAGCTACTATGAGCTAACAGGCTAAATTTTACTATCCTCCTTTCTAGAATGTATCATATGAACAAGTTTTTAAAAATATTTTTTTAGATTAATGTTTCACAGTCTGATTGTCATTTCATTTTCCAAATCACATAGGATACCAGTGGAAAATACAACTAATCCTCACCTAGTTAGTCTTGCTTAACTAGTCCTATGAAAATACAATTGGCCTCACATTAATTTTCAAATGTCAGCCTTTTGTAGTGATTACTCTGTTTTAGTCTCAGCTTTCTTATTTTTTTAACCCGTAAAGGTTCTTATGCTTGTAAGTTTTATATAACTTACTTGTTTATAACCAGATTCCTTGTCCCTAAATCCCTGATTTGTCTGTTAACAGAGGAAAATTGGCTTGTGGCACTGCCTAGAACCACTGTCCTTAGAAAGTTAGAGGTTTCAACCCAGATAAAAATCAAAAGAGACAGCATGCCGTAGTCCAAGCCCTGAGTGCCAGGCAGTTCCTGGTGCCTCTCTTTGAGTCTTTGAGGCTGGAGACAGTGGTGCTGCTCTGGGAAAAGTGAAGCCAGGAAATGTGTTTTGCTGAATGGAAATTACCAAGGTGAGGAAGGCTGTAAACTTGTGATTTCTGGCAACAGACATAAGGTTTCTTTTCCACCATGGATCTGAAATGGCAGGTCAGGTATAATGCACTGAAAAGATGTGAGGAGCAGCAAGACCCACTAGGGAAGGCACCAGAATCCTGCTGAGCCTTAAGGAGAAAAAGGAGTGGGATTATCCTCAGATATTCCCTCCTGTGTTGGAAGTGACCCATGTCCTGTTGACTTGTTGGAGGTTTGCTGCTTCTGAAGAACTAAGGGTTGCTGCAGAGGGCTGATACTATATTTTTCTAGTAGTGTCTGAAGCCTGGAACTGTCTGTTCAGTCACAGCTCTCTGCAATACTTGAGAATCATCACGAATTCATTGAGTTCCTTTGCCAAGTCCAAAATATTTGTGAACTTATTATGAAAAAAAGTGTTTAACAAGTTTCCTGAAAAATTGGCTGGTAAAACTTCAGTTTTACCAATGCAAATACATGCAGTCAACACAAGTGCCTCATGTATGTTACTGCCAAGCTTTACTTATTTTTTAATTTATTTTTTAAACTAATATGGATACTTAGGAAAGTGTAAGTTATGCATCTAGGACAGTGGCTCCCCTGAGATTCCACCTGTGTTTCTGTGCTTACAACACTTTATAGAGCCTACTGGTGGTAGGTTCTCACAGCTCTGTCTCCTTGCATTGCTTAGTTTGCAGACAACCACTTCTTCGATGTTAAAATTGTGCTAAAGATTCAGCTGCAAAGACAGCAGAAAAAATGCATTTTATTTTGCATTATCACTCATGATTTACCTTCTTTCTTTAAAGTGAGATGCAGGCTAAATGTAATTGTGTTGAAATGTTATATAAAACCAGTTTTCCTTAATCCATAACCTTATGGTTTTAATGTATTTTGGTGATAGAAACAGACTAAAGAAAATAAACTTTTTTTTTTTTTTAAATTTTGGATAAACCAAATTATGTTCATTTCATCATGACATAACCTTTCCAACTTCCCTTCCTTTCCCTCTTGAAAAAATAGACTATAAAATTATAGCCTACAGTTATTTATAATTTGATCCAATAGCATTTATTTGGTTCTTTTGTTCGGTTTTACATCACAAATAAAATATCTTGATGGCTTTTTCAGTATACTTCCCTTTAAATCTATTTTGTAATGCAATATACTGCATGTTCCAACATGTCAGGGTAGATGTTAACCTTGCTAATTCTTAGATGCTGAATGAAACATAGAATTTATTGATATTTCAGAAGAACTTTAAAAAATATTTAAAGACAAATAGGAATAACTTAGGAAGTTGTTGTATATGTCTGTATTTTTCAATCCTTACCATTTGCAAACAACTAAATATAGCTGCCTACTGGGATGCATTATTATGACATAATCAACTTCCAAGTTCAGTGAAATAGTTCTCAAGCTTTTCATGTTGCTGTTCTTGTGTGATTTGCTTCTGAAGCAGATTTTGCAAAGTGAATTTGATTACTCATCAACCTCCTCCAAAGCAAAAGAATATCAGGTTTTCCACTTACCCCTAATATTTTTTGAACAATCAGTGAATTTTTGGATATCTGTTTTAAGTACTTTTGCCTTTTAATTTTTATCACTTTGTTTTCCACTTACCCAATTCTAGAAAGGTTTTCCATATATATATACTTATTTGTGATCAGTCCCAAAGGTTACTTATTTGGGAAGTAAAAGTAGAATTTCAAAATATTATGAAGGTAGTAGAAAGAATCATAGAAACACAATAGATTGAGCTTGGAAGAGATAATGTTCTTGAATACAACATTAGTCAAGTTAACCTAGAGGAGGTTGCTAAGGTCTGTGTCCTTCCTGTTCACTTTTGAGATGGAGACTCCAGGAACTCACTGAGAAGTCTGTTCTAGTTTTAACTGCTCTAACAAGAGAAAAACATCCTGTGTTTAAAGAAAATTTATTTTATTTCAGTTTGTTCCAATTTTTTTTCTTTGAGTTTTTGTTCCAGTTTTTTTTCTTTGAGAATCTCCCCATGTTCTTGCTAGTGATTGTATTTTATGTAGGAAATAAATTTATGGGATGTAAATGAGAAGTATTCTCCCCTGCAGATGAGAGAAAACTTCAAGGTGACTCCAAGAATCACATTATTGCTTTGAATTAAAGGCATCAAAGAATGAATCTTATTCTATGATCTTAAGAAATGGGTAGTTTTACTTAGGTTTTGTTTATCCATCATTACAGATACCGAGATACACAATACAAACACTGCACATACCAGCAGACCTCCCCCCTGATGGCCTGATTTTTTTTGTACATCTGTCAGATCTTTCTGGTTATCTTCTATCCCTGTTAGAAATAACATGCAGACTAAATCAAATTTGTTTTCAGTATGTATTGTATGATTTCTTTGCAGAGTTTTTGAATACCTTCCACAGCTATTGTGGTTAAAAAATCTTTGAAAATATTTATATTTGTGCTGTTGAACACAGTTTTTTCTTTTGAATTCTCTTCATCTTTAACATCCGGTAGGAATTATGCATACTTGGGTAAAATTTGACCTTCTCTTAATTAAACCCTGCCCAATGGGCAGGGAAACTTAACTGCACCCTCCCCGCCCATTCCGTCCTCAAGAAATCAACATTCCATGCTTCCTCAACCTTTTGAATTACTGTACTTGAATTTACTGAGACTTGCATTGTGAACTAAATTTGTTTTACTGACATGCTTTCCAACAGGGATTTTTGAAAAAATTTTCCTTCCAAGAGGCTGAAATTCTACGTCAGCTGTATTCTTCATCATTCCCAGACTTGTACCGCTTCAGCACTCAGTCTCTGCATTGCAAGACTGAGATGTTGGAAGCCTTTGTGATTATGCAGAGCATTAATATGCTGCAGGGTCTTATCCCACCTAAGGTAGGTAGTGTGAATGCTTTTACATATACTTAACATATTGGAGATAATTTTAAGTAATGAAGTTTTGTAGAGAGGGATTCTTGGATGACTTGGAATGTTAATGGTGATACAGGTTAGTGTTTCTTCTATTTCTTTAGCAAGTAATAGCTGGGATGTGACCTCTCTCACAATCTCCCATTTGGATTTGATGTTAAGCACTGGTTTACATCAAACACATGGAGCATGCATTGGCAGTTTTCTTTTTATTTTTGGGTGATTTATTATCAATTTATATTGATTCTGTCTGATCATTGAAGACATCTCTAAATTCATATATGACAGAAGGCTTCGAACCTCATGTTACTAATGATTATCAAGTAGAGTTTTCAGGCTGTTGAAAATTAAATCCTAATTCAATCCTTCAGGAGCAAGGTGGGGAACTGGCTCCAAAATACTTGGAAAGGCTGTACGTCTTCTCTCTCATGTGGAGTGTAGGAGCATTGCTAGAGCTGGAGGACAGATGCAAAATGGAATACTGGCTTCGAAACTGTGCAACAGTAAAGCTTGATCTTCCCTCTATCCCAGAAGGCAGTGAAGATACAGCGTTTGATTATTATGTGGCATCTGATGGTTAGTAACTCAAGGATGATATGGTGTAAAATTTAAAAATTATTTTTAAATTGTGCTTTTTTTAGCAAATTAATTCAGAAGTATTTTGTAGCTTACCTTCTTTTGTGTCCCTCAGCAAGTTTTTCTTTTTTATGGCTATACTTTACTGGTGACATTGTGTTTAGCTTTTTCCCTGTTTCCAGTGAGAAGTCAGAACGTGGATATATTGCTACAAAAGCAGCATGGACTTTGTGGTGATAAATTGTCAAGTGAACCTAAACAGATAATCCTTGTCTATGTCATAATTTATGTAGGAAAGAGGAGTAAGCCTCTTAGATACAACTTGAGGAATTCTGTGATTCTATAAATTTTAGTCTGAGGACACAGAGAGGGATTTCTGTACCTGAAACAGAAGCGCAGACAGATGAGTGAACTGAATGGAAAATAAGGAAAGTGATGATGCCTAGTATTTCTAAACCATTAACTTAATTTCTTTGTTATTAGGTACATGGATGCACTGGAATACACATGTTGAAGAGTATGTATATCCCAGTACTGGTACACCAGAGTACAGCTCAATTCTTGTGCCTAATGTTGACAATGTGAGAATGGATTTCCTTATTGAAACCATAGCAAAACAGGGAAAGGTACTTTTTCTATATTTCATATCAAAGCACTGCCAACAGTACACATGATAAAAGTTTTGGATTAGCAGTGAAATATTATGTTATTGAAAAGGATGAACTTTTTTTTTTTTTTTTACATATAAGATGGTTCCAGAAGCTACTTTCATGCAAATATGCTTGAACTCTTAAATAGTCACTGCTTCCAGACTTTTTTGTTTTCCCCTTACCCCTTCATTCTGTAGTGGAAATAACTGTAATTACAGCTGAGATCAGGTCAGAATGGAACCAATATTTTCATGTACAGGTCAGGAGGCTCATATCTGACTCTGCTGATTGAACTCTGCCAGCTTGGGCCAGTTACAGAATTTATGTAGCTTTAGGTTATGAAACCCTATTCTTCACCAAAACTACGTCACACAAGGAATTGAAATTTTACGGATACTGAGTCTCTAGATGATTAAAACCTTTTTCAAATAATTAACTAATTTCCTTATTAGTGTGATTGTGCTGGCTGACATGACCATTAACTGCAAATATTTTTAATTTCTCAGGCCTGCAAAAATCTATGAGGCAATAAATATTTTACTTCTACATGTCTCTTGTTAAGAGTTCGCTTTACATAACTTTTCTAGTTTCCTTTCTGTTTAAAAGCTGAATGGGACTGTTGAGCCTTTGCCAAGACACACA
The DNA here is from genome assembly GCA_013399915.1 of Illadopsis cleaveri. Lineage (NCBI taxonomy): Eukaryota > Metazoa > Chordata > Aves > Passeriformes > Timaliidae > Illadopsis > Illadopsis cleaveri. The sequence continues at coordinate 56,409 of VXBB01012341.1, forward strand.
GCTCTTGTGTTTCATCTTACTTCAATGTTGTCTTTTTGTAGGCTGTCCTACTAATTGGTGAGCAAGGAACTGCAAAGACTGTTATAATCAAAGGTTTTATGTCAAAATATAACCCTGAAAGGCACATGACTAAGAGTTTGAATTTTTCATCTGCAACGACCCCATTAATTTTTCAGGTATAGTAGTGATTAATCTTCTCATACAAGATGGTTGGATTCAGAGAATGTTCTGATAATTTGCCAGGAGGAAGCTTCTGAAAGTGATTCTGAACAATAAAAAAGCACCTGTTCAAATGATCCAAGTGTTCTAACGCAAGATTTAAGACTTCTGTAAAAAAAATTGTTGCTTTCAAATTTTTCAGTAGCTATTGAGCTGTTCTTGGACTTCTGCAATACCGCGTCTATTATTTTCTTCATCACGTGATGTTTTTGTGTCAAATATATTGATTCTCACTAACTGAGATGTTAGGTTTCACTAAACATCATGGGTAAAATAAGTGCTAGCCACAACAATCTGTCATTCAAAGTGTGCTGTCTGCAATTTAAGTTTCAGTCATTCCAATTACTCATTAAAAAGTAACACTTGCAGTGCAGCTGCTAAACATGCAATTATGAATGCTTAAATCCTAAACTGTACTGCTTGTTCAAATTTCCACTATTTTGAATTATTTCAAGTGTCTTTAACCTCCTGGCAATATATTTGGGGAATATTTTTAATGCAGTCTGGTATGCCAGGCCAACGCTGTCTATAAGCTTGATGACTCGCCCATCATCTGCCTGTATAGCATAGTAGAAACTACTAACAAGTTATATTATATACAAACACATAAATTTCCTTCAGATTATTTTCTTCTGCTTATTGGGCTATAAACAAAAAGTAACATATTTTTATAAATGAAAAAGTAGATTTAATTGGTGATAGGTGAGAGTCTGATGATCAGGACATGCAAGACTAAGTCATTTCTCTGTTAACAATCTAGATCAAAACATTCTGTTACAACATGTGCTTTAAAATTACTCTAGCTTCTTAAAATCTTGGTCTAACTGATGCCAGTTGTATAAGAAGACAGGAGCCTAGGCATAGTGTAAGAATGGAGATATTTAGGTTTATACTGAAGAATAATTATGTATGGTTAAGTGAACTTTCACTTAGGATAGAGTAAATAGAAACTGGACCTTAAGAAGAACAGAGAAATGAAAAGATGATGAGAAGAACAGTAGTGGCAAGTCTACCATTAGGCAAAATTATCTCATCAGTTGTATTTATATATGTGGGTTTAATTATCAATGCATGCTTTTATGAAGTACATTGATACCTGCTAGAAAGGTGTTCCAGAATTACATCTTCAATTTAATCTTTATTGCCAGAAATCATCAATTTTGCTGATAAATGAATAAAATGAAAGAAAAGTTTGAAACCTATCCAGATTTGTGAAGCTGTTAGGCATGATTGTCTGCTGCAGACACCAGCCTAGTGCTGTATAGCTTGGGATTTCAGACACTCTGATTGAACTAGTGCAGTTACCTTCAGCAAATACCTTGTCTAAACCTCACTTAGTAAAATTCTATGTAACAGAACCGTCAATATGTTTAAGTGATTGAATCATGTATGAAATGAAGTGCTCTTTGTAACTATGCTGCTAATTGCTTTTCAACAGCGTACAATAGAAGGTTACGTGGATAAGCGCATGGGCACAACTTATGGTCCACCTGCAGGCAAAAAGATGACAGTCTTCATTGATGATGTGAACATGCCCATAATCAATGAATGGGGAGATCAGGTTAGTCTGTGAAAGAAGAAAAAAGAAGACAAAAGGTTTTCTTTGTTTTCATGCTACACTGCAAAATTGGCTTCTCAATCGTTCAGAATAGGGTAAATTTGATATGTAGTACTTTAATTTTAAACAGTCTTTTAAAAGAACCCATCTACATTAATTTGTCAGAAATTAATTAAAAATAAATATGCTGACTGCAAGAAACAGTTTGAGTGTTCCTTAGAACATGTGTGTATAATTTCAATAATTTTTTTTAACAACACTCATTTTATAATTAAAAATAAGAAGTCTTTGGCACACAAATTGTGATAGCAAACTGACATTGTGGGCAATAATTAAAATACTTTGAAACCTGAGAGGTAAGAAGTGTCTTCTCTGCTTCAGACAAAATGGAAATAATCTTTATAATTATTGACAAAGTTGTTCTGAAATACGTTTCTTTGGAAATTAATGTTAGAATTTTTACAATAAGAAAGTATAGCTATAGAATGTACTCTACAATATAGAAGTATAGCTATAGGATATACCCTCTGTAGGATTTTTTCAGCTTGTCAAACAGAAATGTAGGTACTCCTTAGTGGCTAAAGGAAAGGATCTTTCATTCTTTTGTATGGAAGTAATTCTGTGATTTCAGCTTGAAAACCATGCTTGTGATTGTTACATAGCAAGTGTAATACAAATATTTTGTATCATTTGCAACATACAAAGATGCATTAGTTTGGGCTTGATCACACCAAACTGGAAATTTTGTGTTAAAAGTGAGAAGTATTTCCAAGAGCAATGGAAATCATGCACCATTCAAATGAGAATAAATTGTCATACAAATGATTAGTTCTAAACAGGGGTACCCCTCTACTCCCACGATTTTTTATCCATAGATTTTTCCAAATGTGCTTATTCCTTGCAGTGCACTTTTATCCCGGAGCAATACGAGGAGGGTTGGGTGGCAAAATCGTGTTGACTCTTTGTTAGGTCTTTCAAACATGTTTTGTATTTCATTCAGTTGTATGTATAATATTCTCTTATATAAAACCTGGTTATTTTACAGGTCACTAATGAGATAGTTAGGCAACTGATGGAACAGAAAGGACTGTATAACCTGGAAAAACCTGGTGAATTTACCAGCATCGTGGATATTCAGTTTTTGGCTGCCATGATCCACCCCGGGGGAGGTCGCAATGATATTCCACAGAGGCTGAAGAGACAATTCTCAGTGTTCAACTGTACTCTGCCTTCTAATTCTTCCATTGACAAAATTTTTGGTAAAGGGAAACTAGCTTTGTATCCATCCCATTTTTTAAATAGTAGTTGCTTTTTTCCTTATCCTTCTATTTATACATGTTATTATTAAAATTGAGGCTTAATTCCCCTCTGATTTGTTTACCAGCACATTTTCCTTCAGTAATCACTCCCCACCTGTAATGCCATCAATCTGTAAGTTTTTCAGGTCCAGTCACATCTCTGAAACTATTGGTATGCTCAGATTTAATAAGAATGACACGAAGGTATCATTTTAGTGACAATGCTAGACAGTTACTCAGGTGCCACTGCTGCTAAGAATGAGTGACTAAAGACTAGACTTTCACAAAGGATGGGATCATACTGATTTCAGCAGAAGATTAGCTATTCAAGGCCAGTGGAAAATATTTTGGGAGAAAAAGAACATTTTAGTGTGCAGTTAATTAAAAGCTAAATAATCATTGAGCTGGAGGCAGACTGGTGTAAAGAATGGCTGAATCAATATTTGAATAAACACTGGAAAGCCATTTCAACAAATTTGAAAAGGTTTTGGGGATTTGAAAAAAATAAAGAAACAGAAACATCAGATGATCATTGCTCTTGTTGTTGTGCTAACGTGTCTTTCATTTGGCAATCTTTTTTTCCACAGGTGTAATTGGAGAAGGGCACTACTGTAGTGAGCGGGGATTTTCAGATGATGTGAAGAAAACAGTAGCCAAATTGGTTCCATTGACACGCAGACTGTGGCAGATTACCAAGCTAAAAATGTTGCCCACACCAGCCAAGTTTCATTATGTCTTCAACCTTCGAGACCTCTCCAGGATTTGGCAAGGAATGCTGAACACTACATCGGAAGTGATCAATGAACCACAGGTAAGTGCAGCACATCAGTGACCTTGTTATAATTACTGTAAGAAAGAGGATGAAGAGTCTATCTTGGCATTTGAATTTGCTTTAAAAAATGCAACTTTAGTGGGTTTTTTGAGGCAAAGGTGTTTTAGTCCAGCTTTTATAGTACCAAATGAAATGACAACTTTGTTTCAGAACAATAACAAAACCCACTTCTTTTGTCACAACAGTTTGCTTCTATCTTCTTTTCCTGTTACTGAAAAATACCTGTTTATCTGAAAGAAGTGAGAAAATAAGTAAGAAGCAATGAACATACTTTAACCCAATAAAAATGCTCATGTATTGTTTTAAAAAATTGAATAGTTCCTCCTCTCCATTCCTGTCTTGAGACTTTCAGTCACTACCTAATTTCTGTATAACAAATGGTTTCTGTCTTATGGTTTAAAAGGAAGAAGTAGTAACAAGTATTAGTAATATTTTTTTTTCCATTATCCATCTTTCTTCCAGTAAAACATCATTTCTTTTCTAATTTTTTAAGGAAAAGTAATCTAGAATTTTAAGCTCTGAAACATGTAGTGCTGGAAAAGCACTGTTTATGGTAAACATGGAAAATTTGTAAAATATTTGGGTTATATAATTGCTTCACATACAATGTGCATCTCTATTGAATAAGCTCATGAATTCTATTGCATCTAAAATTTAAACTTCAGAATGGATTTTAATATCTACAGCTAAAAAATACCAAGCACTTAGATTATAATATATATATATACACACACACACACAATTGATGTCTTTTGATGTGTAAAAACCAATTGGTCAAAATGCTATTATATAAATTTACATATTAGTTTTGTGACTTGACATAGTATGTGTCATTTGTACAAAGTGCTGTAGGCTGAACAAAAGGTCTTCGAGGAGTACCTGGAATTTTTTTCCACTACTGTATAATAATAGTATAGGATTAAAAGAAATGCTGCTGGTATTGACAGCCTGACAGGTTCTCCCTCTTCATCCTATGATCAAACTGAGAGACTTTAAAGGTATATTGAATTTGGAGAACGGATAATATAAACACTTAAACATTTTTCTTTGTTTTTATTTTCTAACTACTTTGGCTATAGCATTGGGAGTGATATCTGTGTTTGGCATGAAATTATTCATGCCATGATGCTTACATTTTCACCCATCTTCTTCTAAGTGACCATTTAGAAAAGTGGTTTATCAATACATAAACATGTTAACTGGTATGGATATGGTTTTAGGGCTGGGGAAATAAAATCTGCATATACCTCACTTTGAAATGCTGGATTAACGCTTCTTTCATAGTTAACTGAATATAATCTTAAATTGCTATGGGGCAGAATAAGAAACTCAAGGTATCTCTTCTGAAGAACCCCCTAAATACTATTTATTTTCTAATATTAATGTTATTTTAAAGTAAAGAAATGAAGGCAAAGCTTTAAAGTTGATATAGTTTCTTCACAAGCCAAATGAGTTCCTCAGTACAAGAGAGACATAGAGCTCCTGGAGCATGTCCAGCAGAGAGCTACAAAGAGAGTTAAGGGACTGGAGCACCTCTTTCAAGAGGAGAGGCTGAGGGAGCTGGGCTTGTTCAGCCTCAAAATGAGAAGACTGAGGGGAGACCTCATCAATGTCTGCCAGTGTCTGAAGAAAGAGCATCAGGAGGACAGAGCCGGGCTCTGCTCGGTGGGGACAAGCAATGGGACAAGAGGCAGAAACTGATTCACAGGAAATTCCACCTGAACATGAGGATGAACTTCTTTACTGGGAAGGTGATGGAGGTTGCCCAGAGAGATTGTAGAGTCTCTCTCACTGGAGATATTCAAGAACCATCTGGATGCAATTCTGTGCCATGTGCTCTAGAATGGCCGTGCTCAAGCAGGGAGGTTGGACCAGATGACCCACTGTGGTCCCTTCCAATCTGACCCATTCTCCTTCTGTGATTCTTTGAAATGACCTTTTTAAAAATTTTTTAAATTTTTTTTTCTGTATGTAGGTGCTGATAAAACTGTGGAAGCATGAATGTAAGTGTGTTATTGCTGATCGTTTCACAACCTCAGAAGATGTTAATTGGTTTCACACAGCTGTGGCAAAACTCATTGAGGAGGAATTTGAAGATCCAAAAGCTTTGCTGAATCATGAAACAGATGCATTCTTTGTTGACTTCTTGAGGGATGCACCTGCAAGACCTGGTAAAGATTGACTCTAATAATCATGGAAATGACAAGAATAGGCAAGGGGATATGATAATCATAGGTACTAGGAAAAAAATATGTCATAAAAATTCATACTAAGTTTATGCATCAAAAGTGTCTCTTTTGTCCTGTGGCTTTGAATAGTCTACATTACCAGCTGTAGCACATTTTTATCTTAATGGGATTTCTAAGTCTCTACTGATATCCTGTGTTGATGGGAGAGCCTTGCTTTCATTTAGATTGGTGTGGCAGAAAGACAGAACTGCCAAATAGTGAGTGTGAGTCTTTATTATTCCAAAATGAATGGAGTGTGTTATGAATGACTTGAAATGGTGGGGTTGCAGTACTAGATAAAGGACAGCAATGTAGGTAACATGCCCTTGAAATCTGATTAAAAAAATACTGTCTCTGGGCTAATCCAATACTCTTTAGGAAATAACTGTTACATGATTTTGTAACAAATACCTATTAATTTAAATTTTCCTGAATGCTAGTTACACCTCTTTAAAAACCCATGTGAATTATAGCAATACATTTATGTCTTTCAATAAAAACCATGGTGTCACTGACCTCAATAAATAACTTGGGAATATTTATCAGTTGTTGCAAAAGAACAGAAAACATCTCTTTGTGTTTAGGGGAAGGTCATTGGAAGATTCAATTATCAGTGTTGGTATCACTGCAATGATGGAGAGTGGAGGCAATAAGAGACTGGCACAAATAGCCAATGCTATTTGAACCTTTCCTTGAGTAACTGAAGTAGACAGAAGGCAATGACAAAAGGAGAATAAAGGATAGGACATATTTCATTGGAAGGAATCAAATAGAAGTGAAAGTAAGCTGGTGTAAGAAAAGAAATAATTACATCCTTAAATAACTTGCTAAACTTGATCAGTGTAGAGAAGACTGAAATGTAAGTCAGAATGCATACTGAGAGGGTGAAGAGTGATCTTTAACATGAAAATTCACACTAGAAACCATCATGTTGAACTGGAAAAATAAATGTAAAATGATAGATGTATTTATCAAAATTTTTTGCCTTCCTGGTGACAGATTAAATGTACTTGTCCTGTAATGTGGCTTTTAGCATGGAACTTCATCTAAATACAAAACAGAAGCTCTGAAATAGAAAGGCTGTATTTTGTCCTCAATAGATCTGAGGACCTAACCTAAATCCTTGGCCTTGAGAACCCCTTTTCTGTTTTTGGCTTTAAATGAAAAGAATAGCAAGAGTAATTTTATTTGTCCCAATAATGGCATTTAGTGTTTCCCATTATGGTGGAAGTGTACGAGCAGGACCTTGATTTTTGAACTCTTAAATATATAAAAAATGACATCTGACATTCACTTCAAAGACCCCTGTGCTCAGATTAGTAAATATGTTTACTAGTACTACATCATCTTTTTGTATCTCGGTTGTAAAAGCACAATATGTTTGTCCCTGAGAGAAATACGTGATGACTTAGATCTTAGTCAACTTTTAGATCTTAGCTTCAAAGGAATTGTTAGTGGTGCTAGTGATCTCAAGACACTGTACCTATTCAAAGGTGGTTTTATCAGTTGGTTTTGACATCGTTATTTAGTGCTTGTGATTATGAATCTTGAGAGTGAACAAGACTTTAAAATAATACATTTTGCTAGCTGCCTCTCTAAATAATGGAAGAGTCTGCCCTTTCTTAGTTTTTGTACTTGATTATACTGTCCTTGGACATTAATAATAAAACTGTAGGTAGAGAATTAAGATGATAAAATTCTTTTAAATGTTTCAAAACTGTTGAAGTATCACTACAGTTTAACTCCTTGATGTATTTCTTATTAGTTTCTAATCAGCTGCTTATTCAATTTGTAAGAAATTTATTTCCACCTGGAATACTCCTTTTGTTTAACCACTGCATTTACAGTTTGAAATAAGTCAATTGATTTAATTAGGTTTTAATCCAGAGGAGTGTTCATATGAAGAAGCAATATAGAGCTAAAAATTCTGAAATTAAGGTGACTTCAAGCAAACAAAAATTATAATATAAAGGACAACTGAAAGAGAATTAATAATCCCTGTATTTTGAGAGAGTAGGTTCTGTGGTAAAATGTGATTTTCTTAAACTATGTTTTTATATATGTATTTTTGGGTTTCATTTTTGTTGTTTTTTTCCTTTGAAACTGCATGAGAATTAGAATGGTGCAATGGAAAGGAAACTGAGAAAAAATTTGGAAAAAGGAAAAAGTAGACACTATTCTAAATACTGTAGAGTTCGCTTGGGGGTTGGAATTTTTTCCACCACTTTTCTGTTCCTTACCTTCACACTGGCTTCTAGTGCTTTACAAAGCCACAGGGTCTTATTTTACTGGAATGACTTATTTCATTGATTTTCATTCTACCAATTAGAGATAATGTTCTGAATTATTTATTTCTTCAGCAAGTTGGAAGAGGCTTAGCAAAACTGATTGATCCAGGATAACTGGAAAAATACATCCTTTAGCATATATAGATCATGAAATCCTGAAACTATTTGAGCTAAATATATGTAAACAAGCAAAATTATACTAGTATTTTACTGTGATCAGTGGTGATCCATGGCTCAAAGTCTAATTGGAGACCAGTAACTAAGGGTGTATCCCAGAGGTCAACACAGGGTTCAGTCATCCTCAACATTGTCATTAGTGGTTTGGATGATGGTGCAGCGTGCACCCTCAAGCCAGTTCCCAGATGACACAAAACTAGGAGGAGTGGTTGGTACGCCAGAGGTTGTGCTGCCTCCCTGATGGACCTTAACAAGTACTCCATAAGGTTCAACAAAGGGAAGTGAAAGGTCCTAGACGTCAAGAGGAAAGGTCCCATGCTCCAGTATATACTGGTGGTCAGCCAACTGCAAATCAACTTTGCAGAAATGGATCTGAAGGTGCTGGTTGGCATCACCCTGAACATGAATGAACCCTTGCAGGAAGAAAAAATTAGTGACATCCTGAGCTGCATTAGAAGAAATGTAGCCAGCAAGCCAAGGAAGGTACTCCTTTCCCTTTTTTCAGCACTAGTAAGGACATACCTGGAGTGCTGTGTCCAGGTCTGGAGTCCCCAGTGTAAGAAAGACATCAATATACTGGAAAAATCTATTGAAGAACTTGAATATCAGTAGTCATTTTTTTTTTTACTGTGACAGTCTGGTACAGGTTGTCCAGAGACGTTGTGGAGTCTGTGTCTTTGGAGGTATTCATAAGCCACCTGTGCATGGTCTTGGGGAACCAGCTCTAGGTGGCCCATCTTGACTAAGGGGTTGGACCAGATGACCTTCAGAGGTCCCTGCCAATCTCAACTTTTCTGTAATTCTACTTGCTGTAAGATTTCTTATGAATGACGGCATGTCACCTTTCAGCATGATGAAGGTTATGAGTGAAAAGATGAGGCAGCAGAACTGTTACCTCCTTTCTTTGAGAGTTTACTTGTGCCTTTCATATCACCTAAGGAAACAAATGTATGCTAATTCACAGTGATTTTTTTGTTGTTGTTGTTGTGGCAGTTATTAATTTCAAGAGTATTTTTTCGAGTGCAATTATTTAATCAATTTAAACTTTTTTTTTTACAGAAAAGATTATTTGCAATTTTTGACTGCAGTATTTATTTACCTTCATTCTCTGGCGCTATTTTTTTTTCTAGCACCTAATGAAGTATCATTTTTCATCATTCAGGTTTCAGATATAGAGAAAGAAGGCTATTTAGGGTTTTTTTTCTCATTTTGTCTTTAAAATTTACATAGCTGAAATTACCATTTTTTGCAGGCAAGGTGTACTCAGGACTCTCATGTGTACATCTAATATATAATACTATGTATAATAAACCTGTTTCTGGGTGGTGAACCTTCTAGTTATCTTCACTTATTTATCCCCTCATTGAACCTTTGTCAATTATTTAAACTGCTAAGGTTTTATTACTTGCTTTTTGTTCTAGATGAAAAACCAGAGGATGTTAATTTAGATATTCCCAAAATCTATGAACCAATCTCCTCATTTCATCAGCTACGGAGTCGTTTAAATAAGTTTTTACATACATACAATGAGAATGTTCGTGGTACTGGAATGGACATGGTTTTTTTTGAGGATGCTATGGTTCATTTAGTCAAGGTACAGTCTTGCTGGATTGACATTTATTATTGTTCACTTGCCCACATCTCCTTTGAGTGGAGGTATGCATGAATGCATGAATCAAGGTAAATTACTTCTGAAACTGCAGCAACTAATTTATTGCTAGCAAATATTTGATCTGTCACACTGTGGCTAGGTATTAAAACCTTTTAAAAACTTCTCAGAAAATGCACCAGATGGAACTCTTCTTTTATACCTGTCTTTTATGTTTGGTGGGATCGTGGCGCTAGCTATTCTAATTCTATTTCAACCTTCTTTCTTCTTAATTCTTCTGGGAGCCTTTTCTGTCTTTGGAATGAGTCAAATGAAATTCAGGTTAAGACATAATTGGTTGCTTCTGAAGGAGTACGCACAGCCAAGGAGGAATTAATGTAGTCCAAAATTCTTTTGTAGATTCACAGTATGTTCACTGCTTTTAAAGTTCTTTTGAATATGGATTGGAACTGACCATAACTTTTAGCACAGCACAGCTTGATGTGATTGTTCACACAGAATAGCCCTCATACAAAGGAGAGCCTTTTTTTTTTACACTAGAACCCCTGTTGTCTCGGTTGAATACTGAGGTTTTCACTGTTTCTTATAATAAATTATTAAGAACTGAATATTTAATGGCATCATCCCCCCCAATATAATATTAAATATATATTAAAAAATAATTGTAGTTGACAAGCCCATTGCATCTGCAGTTTTCAAAATTTTTGGGTGAATTCTTGTTATTTCACAAAATTAGTCCATTTCTTTCTAAGGTTCACTGTAAAATCAATGACGTTCTGCTATGGATTTCTCTAGGGCAACTGTAAATAATCATCACACTTACCAATAAGTTTCTCACTTATTCTTAGGACAAAAACGATATAAGTTTAGGATGTAGTAATTTTTTTTTTTTATCTTCACTGAGCAGCCACCTGTCATCAGGAATATCTTCTTTGGGTAACTAGATGGTAAATACCTGAAATATTTTATTAGTTTTTGCTTGGGTAAAATGAATAGGTAATGTTCCTATGGTTCCAAATTCTTGAAAACAGGAGCAACTGTGTAGACCTGAGAAAGCTTCTAAGAGAAAGTGAGATAGGCACAGTTGAGGTAATGCCTAATCTGAGCTGACATAATATTACGTGAATGAGTTAAAGCTGAGGGATAACTTAAATAGAGAACAAAGTTTCCAATTAACAGCTTGTGTGCCTCTACCTGGAAAAGATCTAATAGTCATTATTGAAATGATCAGTGATATTGCAAGGGTGTTGTGCAAATTAAATTTTCTTTCTCTGGTTAAATAATAAAGAAGCTTAGAGTAAGCCTTCATACTTGATTTTATCTTGCTTATGAAACATTAACCTATGGAAAATAACAAATACATATTTGTAAAATAAATGGGTTTAAAATGAGAGGAAATTGGCATGACTATTTTTAATAGATTGGAAAAAAGTAACTCAGAGGAGAGGCAAGTAAATAAGTATCCCAGGTTGCTTATTGACACGATGGAATTCTGGAGTCATTAAAGAACCATTCAAGATAATAAAGACAACAGAAGCCAATCCCGTGCATCATTGCTTGTATGGAGGAGACCAGCTGCTTACCAGCTGGCTGGTATTATTGTGTCTTTGAGAGGGAATTGACTTTGTGCTGCTCTGGATATTAATGTGGGCTCCTCTGGGTACAGTGAGGGTCTGTCCATCTGCAACTGATGGGCTGTGGAGAAAGTTTGTCTCCTGTACTTAAAGACATGTTTTCTCAGTATCAGGTAACATCCACCTGCATCCACACTTCATGGCATTGTATTTTGGCTGTGGGCAGTGGGACAAGTGCTGTATGCAGTTCGCAGTTGCTGCTGAAATTTTTTTTTGCTCTGAATTCTAAAGGGTCTGTTTGCTTAAATTTCACAGTCCTGAACTGAAGGGAAATGTGGAGCAGTAGTAAGTTACTGTCTTTTGATTTAAAAGATAAATAATGAAATGGGAAAGAAATGTAGATCTAATTGAGAGAGATCAAATATTCATACTTGATACTGTGCATTTTAACAGTCAAGTAAATGAGAGGAGTAACAAGTCTCATTATAAAGGCAGTATGATTATCTGCTGCAGAGAATACTGAAGACTCTCTGTCCTGAATTTAGCATGCCTGGGATATCCTGTTTTCTGGGTCACAATGAAAGGATCTGGTGAGATGAGTCTTACCAAAGTTATCCAGAGGTCATGGTATTGGGGAAATGATTATTTCCTTCCCAATTTTGATAATCTCTCATGCTGTGATAGCACATCACTAAGAAATCACAGCTGGGATTTACTTATACTTTTGTGGGAGATGTAATTCTACTGATAACTGAACGTACACAGTGATGAAATCAAATGGTTGCTATGCTATTTGACAGGTCAACAGTAAATATTGCAAAGTACAAACGTCCACAGAATACATTAATAGTAATATAGAATCCCTTAATTAAACCTTAAAATTTTCATTTGTTCTTCATTTCTAATATAATGTTATTAATGCAGAAGCATAGAATTTTTGGATGTGTGACTTTTACATTGTAGCAATAAATTGCTGGTATATTACACAGATTTCTCGTGTGATTCGCACTCCTCGTGGAAATGCTCTCTTAGTTGGAGTTGGTGGCTCAGGAAAGCAGAGCTTGACAAGACTGGCATCCTTCATAGCTGGCTATGACATATTCCAGATAATGTTGACAAGGTGAGCATTACCTGAAATTTAACTAAATAAGTACTTTGTGTTTTAACTCTTCCTATAAATAAAACAAGCTCACATTCTCTGCTTAACATAGTCTGATCACCATCACATAGAGTGAAAAGACATGAAATCCCTTGAAACTTACTAGATTTGCTTGGTTTTCTACAATAATTGTGAATTTTTTCTGTCTTTGGAGTAGGAAATTATTTTGTTTATTTCAGAGAATGAGAAAGAATATTGGTGGCGTCAAGTTATCTTTGAGTCTTCACACAATACATTAAATGGTACTGAAAATATTTTCAGGTAGTTATCCATCCAAAAGGCCTTTATGAATTCATCTTGTAATATTTAAAATGCTGTCATCTGAGGAGGTTGAATCTTTATCCCTGCCCTCTAATTTGGTAGATCTTAAATATTTTGACAACCTTTTCCAAGTACATTTTTGCCTCATTTCGTATTGTTCAACCCAATGTGGTTTCTTTTGAAATAACTCACAAAAGATAAAAAATAAATTATAAATCCTTCTCTGAATGCCTCAGAATGAATACCTCCCCAGCTGTCTGTAGGACTGGTCAATTTTGGCACTCAAATAAGATGTCATTTTAGAGAAGTGAAACTATTTTAAATCCTCTACAGGTCTGTTGGATGCAGAAGACATTGTAGATTCACATGCGGGAAGATCCCTTGGTGTGGATCTCATCAGAGGATCTATATGAAATAAGCACTTTTCTGCCTTAAGTTCTAAGGCATTGTTTCTAACTTAAATTTGCTTGGTTTTTTTTACCCTTTTAGTCAGAAGATTTTTTTAAAAAGAAATGAGTATTTGTTCAACTAACTTTTTTTTTTTTTTGTAGATCATACAACACTTTAAACTTGATGGAAGATCTGAAACTCTTATACAGAACAGCAGGACTGCAAGGCAAAGGCACCTGTTTTCTTTTTACAGACAATGAGATCAAAGATGAGTCTTTCTTGGAATACTTGAACAATGTTTTGTCATCAGGAGAGGTAAGATGCCTCCTCATGATCAATTTTCTGCTTTTTGAAATTTATAATTCTGAAGCAAAGTAACAGAATTTATTTGAAGATTTTGTTATAGGTCAAAGAGTACACTTTCAAAAACTAGATCTGAAGTGCTTTTTGTCATTAGAATACTATTAAAAATGAATTCAGTCTACAAAATCTACAAAATTCTAGGTAAGGGTGAGAGAAGCTATCTCAAGGGACATGAGAACAGCTTTAAAAAATAAAATTGAGACTCAGGAAATATTACTGATATTTTAAAAAGTTGTCTGTTAAATTAGCTATTAGTTTACAGTTAGTTTTTGTATGGTAAATTTATATCCAGAATGGATGGGATGGATTTTAGTGATTTTATTTACTCATTTATTATTTCAGGGTTATATTTCAGAGTAATTGCTACAAGTTACTTATAATGAGAAGAAATCAAAGCCATTGGAGGATGGGGTTTAAATTTTTACAGCCTGTTAGCTTTCAGTCTGTTTAATGGAATCACTTCATTAAAACTTCTTGTTTAAAGGAGATGGTGGGCACTAATAACTTCAATGTCCAAGATGTATGTCCCTTCCTACAATGCTGTGTATTAAAAGAACCTTGTGCTATATCCTGTATTTTGAATCATCTCAAAAAGCATGAGAAATCTTCCTTCTTCCCAAAGGTGTCAAACTTATTTGCACGTGATGAAATAGATGAGATCATTAGTGACCTCATTCCCTCCTTCAAAAAGGAACATCCACGAAGACCTCCAACCAGTGAAGCTCTGTACGACTATTTCATGGCCAGAGTCCATCAGAACCTTCACCTGGTTCTTTGCTTTTCACCTGTGGGTGAAAAATTCCGAAATAGGGCCCTGAAGTTCCCTGCTCTCATTTCTGGATGCACTATAGATTGGTTCAGCCAATGGCCTAAGGATGCTTTGGTGGCAGGTATGTGTAGGTTTTATCTTTGCAGACACATAATTTTCTGATCGGTGATCATGTAGCCATTTTAATTGTCTTGAATTTTGCCAAAAGAAACTTACTTGATTCTAAAATTTGATGTAGATATTTTCTTCTTTAAAGCCTGTTGTATTAAGCTGTTGAAATATTTCTAACAGAGTAATGGTTTTGAACACAATTTGAAGAAAAATTCCCCGTGAAGATGTCTTAAAAGCATTTGTAAAGAAGGCAAAGATGCTACTAAAGAAAGAGATTTATTTGTGAAGGTGTCTGTGATAGGGCATACAGAGGAAGGCAGTGATTACCCAGTCCCTGGTAGGTAGCAACTAGGTTCAGAGTCAAAAAGCAGTTGCACACTTTGGGGATGAAAGAATGCCAGATCCTTGGCTATACTTTTTTACTGACAAGTGTGGGATAATATTCAGAATCTGATAATGAAGAATAAAGAAGACTGGGTTTTCAGAAGCTGGGCGAAAGACAAGATGATACATGCTGACTTGTTTCATAGTGACTTGTTTATAAGCTAAGATGTTTTCATAAATATTTACTTACATTTATGCTTTCTTTCTTTCTTTCCTAAGTATCTGAACACTTCCTGTCCTCATTTGATATGGACTGCACTGCTGATACAAAGAGGGAAATTGTGCAGTGTATGGGCTCATTCCAGAATGGAGTGGCAGAAAAGTGTTCTGATTACTTTCAAAGATACAGACGTTCTACACATGTGACTCCCAAATCCTACCTGACCTTTATTCAGGGATATAAAACTACATACAAAGAAAAGCAGGCTGAAGTGCAAACATTATCAAACAGGTAAATTACTCAGGTTACTTCTGTTTTTCCGTAGTTTTCTTCTCCAGGTAGGTATACTCTGATATGCTTCATTTCAATGCATGGCTCATCTCCTTGCACAGCAAAAAACGGTATTTTTAACTCCTAACATTATGTTAAGGTGTAATTTATTCAAATATTGTAGCTGCTCTTGTCATATAAGCTAAAGACTATATTTTGGGGGGGAGAGGGAAAGAGTAGTGGTGCGTGAAAAATAGAGGGAATATGAGGTGAACATAAATGATNTTTCCCCAGGTAGGTATATTCTCATATGCGTCATTTCATGCCAGGGAGGAACTTTTGTTTTCTTGCTGAAAACTGGTAACCTCCCATTATGAACATGTAAGGAATCCATATTGCATTTTTACATATATGTAAATAAGTATAATATAATTAAGAACATTAAGGAAACCACTAAAGAGTGGTTTTTTGAACACAGAGCCTCACTTAGATTCTTGAACTTTTTACTTGTAGATTATGAAAGTGGTTTTGATATACTTATTCCTATTTTCAGATGCTTTAATGGTATCTATTTGCAGATGTATCTTCATGTCAGGAACACCCAACTATAATGTAAAATTAGCAATTAGTATATCAGTTGGTATCACCCTTAAGAAAAACTGCCTTCTCAATTTTGAAATATTGTCAAAAAGAGCTGGAAACCTTGAAGAAAGGCTTAAACTCGCTTATTTCACTTTAAAACATTCTTTGTCTTCAAAGTCAAATTGAGTTTGAAAGCTGTAGTTGCATTAGGGGTGAAGGCTTGTAAAACAGAAGGGTGTTGCCCTGTTTTCTACCTTCAGGTTTACCAAATTAGTTCATGAAGTCCAATTTCTTCTGCTTAAACTTAGTTGCACTGTCTGAATTGCTTTGTTGGGGGTTACACTTTGTTAAGCTGTCCAAGTACTGCATAGCCTTTGCAATAGCAGCCTCTGTAGAGGTCCTTTAAACTTGTATGAAAAGTCTCAAGTGAAGAATTTTTGATAGAAAAAAGCACTGTTGAAGGGGCAGAATCAGAGAAGTCTTTCCTCAATACCATTTTTCTTTTACTCTCTTTTGTTTGGTCTTGGTTTCTTTTCAGTGTCCACTGCAAATAAGAAGTATCGATTGGTTACAATTTTCAGAATTTTGATAATCAGAAAATGCTTTCTGCTGTACAGGACTCAGTTCTTTGAGTATTGGCTGAAGAGGAACAGTGATATTTATAGCACCAACATGTAGGATTTTTATGCAATGATAAAGACATACTGTTTGATTAGAAGTGGTTAAAATTTCAAGCTACAGTTTTTATTAGTGTACTTTATTGTCCGCTTTATTGATTCTGAAGATACCAGAAAGGTTAAAGTTCTGTCCAAGTTTTATTTTTGGTATAAAACATCTTTTGCAATTGTTCATTCTGATTGATGTGATTCATTCTATAGATGGAAAGTGGAGTGTAAATTGCATAGTGTATGAGATGCTTCCTATTTTGCTTTTTAACTTCAGAATAAATACTGGTCTGAAAAAATTGAAAGAGGCCTCTGAGTCAGTGGCTGCTCTAAGCAGAGAACTGGAGGTAAAAGAAAAGGAACTTCAAATTGCCAATGAAAAAGCTGACATGGTATGTACAACCTTCAAAGTGTATTGCTGTTTGATTTTTTTCCTTTTATTCCTTCTATTTTGAAAAGATTAATCAATTAAAATGAAGTTAAGGATTGGAAAGAAAGGATCTTGGAGAAAATGATCTTATTTGAGTTTTCTGGAATTGGACAGATACGATTTTACAATAAAAACTCTTTTAACTATGGCATGTGGGTTTTCTCACATTCTAGGTATTGAAAGAAGTTACTGTAAAAGCACAGGCTGCTGAGAATGTGAAGGGTGATGTCCAGAAAGTGAAAGACAAAGCCCAAGCTATTGTAGACAGTATCACAGTTGACAAAGCCATTGCTGAAGAGAAGTTGGAAGCTGCCAAGCCTGCCTTGGAAGAGGCAGAAGCAGCCTTACAGGTTAGTACTTCGACCATGTATAACATTACCACTGAGAAGGTGGAAGTCTTTGAAATAAAAAATTGCAGGTGCATTGAATAACTCTTCACTTGACAAAAAATAAATATATGTATTTTGAGGCTTTTCAGGTTCAGTTTTGTTTTTCTTTTTTCACGTGAGTACCAACCCCCAAATGGTCAGTTTTCAGAAAAGAGCAAGTTTTAACTTTCTTTGAAACTGTAATTGATATAGCATGTGCTGCACATTGATGCTAGACTAGTAACTGAATATTGGTACTATTAATAAACAACTTGTGTGCAATGAGTGAAGTGCTGTCCATGTAAAGTCAGTTGTAACTCCATTCAAATGCAAACCTATTTTAAGTTTTCACAAAGAAATTGCATTTTCAATAAGTTTTCTGGTCTACTACTTTCTGTCTTCTTAAAAAAAAACCCAAAAACCTCTCTTCTTAGGAGTTGTGGCATTACTAAGACTTTATTTCTTTCACCATACTTTTCTTGTGAAGTTTTTTTTATAGAATGCCCATATATTTAAGATTTAAAAAGACTAATACTACCTGATCTTGCATAATATTTATCATTATGTCTGCTCAGCTGACTTTGTAGGAGGACGTGCCTCAAGACATTTTGCTGTGAGCAGTAATAGTGGAATCTGAACTATACCAGTTAGATTCTATCTCAAGAAACAGAAAAGTATGAAGAAAGAACCTGTAGGATAGACAAACCTCAAAGGGCTTTATGTAGATTTACTGGAAATTATATATTTCCATTTGAGAAGCCGCTAGCAGTTGTGATGGTTAAAGATTGGTTTGAAGGACTGGCATGATTAGCTTTGAAATCTAGTGTAGAAAAACTTTTATGGATCTTCTGAATGTAAGACTGCACTTTGAGTGAGAGATGTTTAACAGTCTCTGACTGCCATGATGCTTAAAGGACAGAGTGCAAAAATCTAAAGATGGTTGATGAAGTGAGACCTGGGAAGAGTGGAATAAGGGAGAAGGTTTGGATTAGAAGACCCTGATATATAGACACAGGAAAAAGGTTAAAGAACTGCCAGCAACAAAACAACAAACCAGGTAGTGGGCAAGTATTCTGAAGAGTGAGAAAATAAGCAATGTTAATTTGTCACCATCTGCAGTATACAGAGAGCATCAGTATCATGTGTCTGGACCTGTAACTTATTAAAGCCTACTATCTGCTTTTGACTGAAATGGCTGAACCAAAATAATGCTGTTCTTCTTGAAATGTAGGGTGTTAATAAATTAAACCCTGATTTCAAGTAAAAGCAACGCTGGCATTATTGTAAAACTTTTCAATGGGAAGAAGTATTTGGACTTAATCTTGAAATTCTTGAATTTTCTATAATAAATTGCTTTGCCTATGTCTAAAGGGGAAAGGCAAACTATCATATAAAGAGACCTAGAATGTGTGCATATATTCCCAGCATTCATTGATTCACTCCCTTACGCAAGAATCTTCTCTGTATGGGTCTGCATCTTTCAAAAAATTTTAAAAATTAATCTCATAATTATTAGAGATTTGCAAATTCGAGTTAGGGATTGCTATAGTAAAATTCTACTTGTAGGTAGATAAATACCTGTCAAAATATTTGATAAATAGAAAGGTCATTACCCAGATGAGAAAAAAAAAAGTGATTAGCTATTTCACTCCCTTTTAAAAATATTTTAAGAATGATAAATGCTACATTAATATACATACACAACATCTTATAAGCATTTCTAAACATATAGTAAGATTAGCTTTTTAAAGTTTGAGTAAGAATTGTCAAAGTTCAGTAAAACTTTGTTGCACTTTGCCCTGTAATAAAAATAACACATTAAATGCACAACTTTAGACAAGTAAATAAAAAAATAAAATTTAAATGTAACAATTTTGCCACAATTTGTATGTTAGCAAGAAAAGGCTGACTTGAATTTCCTAACAGTCACTAAGAAACACTGGTTAAAGTTTTCACACGGATATCTAGGAAAACTCTGGTGAATTTTTTGGTGCACACTGAACCAAACGAGCAGCAAAACACTGAAGGGAAACAAAGGGCTGGCAGAGGGAAGGCAAGCTGGATAGTCTAAGGTACTTTGAAGTCCCTTTATTGAAGTATAGACATCAGTAATTAAAACCTGCCTTCATGAAGTAAGGTGTGTGCTAGGCTAGAAGCAAGGTGTCATAACACTTGCAGTAATCTGTTGCTTACTGTTTGGGCTGTCATGTACTTGTTGAGCTGTCATGTACTTGGACTGATTAAACTGCCTGTGAATAAGCAAAGCGTCTTCTCAGAGCTGTGTATGTTGCAGGAGCAGGTCTGCCCATCAGCAGTTCCCACTGTTCAGTGGTTTTGTTACTCTGGATGTGGTGCAGCAAGATTTGAGCACGACTGCTCAAATCAATTCTCTAAGGAGACATCTTCAGCAGACTTTTCTGATACGTCTTTTCTGAGTAATGATGTAGAATTATGAGTTACACTGTTAGGCTTGCACCATAAGCTCATTTAACCTTAATAGGATGTAGGTTTTTATACTTCATTATAATTTATTTTTCTCGCAGGCCTTCTCCTACGCCAGGAATATTCCTGGTAAGATATATAAGAAGGTGCACACATATACATATACCAGGCCTTCTGACTGGTTTCCTTAACTTGCCTTAATTTGCTGGATGTCAACAAAAATATTTCCTTTCGAGGCTCAGTTTCTGGTCAATATGTTCACATGTGAAAAACGAGTAAAATTTCAAGACATTTCTGGTTGGCTCTTTTTCTTGTCAAAATTGTTCATGGTTGTTTTGAGTTTTAAGGTGCTGCTGTGGAGGTGCTGTGCTGAGGTTTCCTAGTAGTTTATAGGAGTAAATAGTAAAATCTGATTGGGGGGTCCTTCTAGCTTCATGCTTTTTAGAGGCAAAAAAAACATAAATAATTTTTTTCTCCTATTGATTAATACTCTTGGTGAGCTTTTGCTCCATGTTCTATTAACTAGACAGTAACAGTAGTTGCTTTGCCCTTTGTTTCAAATTCCTAGACAATAAAACCTGCAGATATTGCCACCGTCCGCACGCTGGGTCGGCCTCCTCACCTCATCATGCGTATCATGGACTGTGTGCTGCTACTCTTCAAGCGTAAAGTCAATCACGTGAAAATTGATCAGGAAAAATGCTGTACTGTCCCATCGTGGCACGAATCTCTGAAACTGATGACAGCAGGGAACTTCTTACAAAGCCTGCAGGTGCTTGTACAACTTTTATTTTATTTTTTTTTAGTAATGTGAGAAAATAAGGGACAGTGTTTTCTCTGGTGTTCATAGGACAACAGATGTGCAAAGGAAAACACACAAAGTTAAGGGCTTAAGAATAAAAAGGGGAAATCTGAAATGTTAAGGCCTTAAGAATAAATATGTCAGAATGAAATAAGCTTTAATCCTTCTTGCAAAGTCATGTTATAAATCAATTGTAATTTTTCCTAAGTAAGGCAATGAAATTGTTTTAAGTGACAAATGACTCAAAGCCTTAAGCATTTGGTTTGATAGCCATTACTTATCTGTTTCATTAAAGCTGATAACAAATATCTTTTTTTCTGGTATTAAATTTTTCATTAATTTTTGACATTGCAGCTTGTGCACTGGCTTGCAAAAGCATAGATTGTTATTAGGATGAACACAATCAGAATTTTTACAATTTGAGATTTTTTAGTTCACAGCATTTGTCTAGGGAAATGGAAAGACTATCTATCTGGTAAACAAATGCCTTTTCATAACTAAAATGGTAGTATGATTTATCTAGTTGGAATAAATGGTATGTTTTCCTGCTCCACTGACTGTTATCATCCCTGATTTCTGCATTTTGAGTTTACTTATTTTGTCACTGGTCTAGTAGGTGGCTTGAGCAGCTTTGTATGGTTGGTAGTGGCATGAGTGTTATTTATGTAGTGTTCACATTCCATCTACTTGTAAAGGTTTTTAATTTTCCAGAGGTCTTCAACATTTCATTTTGCTTGTGCTTAATTAAACCTATTTGTGCTTCAGGGAACAGCTATTTTTCAAGTTCGTCTGGGATAGGGTTTCATTATACTTTTTAAATAAATTTGTGAGAGAAAAATTGAGAGCTTTTCAGGAGGAAGAAGAAAAAATATGCTTTTTCAAGAAAAGAGTAAAAATAAATTCTTTAAAAATTAAATACATTACACTAATTAGACAAGGTAATTTAAGGGTGAGATAGCTGGCTTGCCCTTTGAAAGGACTGTCTTGTAGAATGCATGTTTTTGAACCAGAGTTTAGCTCTTCATTTTCTTTTTGAAGATTGTTAAAAGTTATCCTGTCTTAAGCAAAATGAAATTTCAAGCAGGACCAGTGATGTTTAGCAACAACGATTAGCTGTGTAACAATAATAGTGAGTGTGACATAGAAAAGATCATAAATGAAGGCAAACTTTTTTCCATTTTGTAAGTATATATAACAGTAGAATGACTTTGCAAAGGTCTCGAAGATGCATGCGACAAATAAATTCGTATTAGTTGTTTGTAACACTTGTGATCTTTGTAGAGTTCTATGCATTCTGAAATACATGTATAAATAATTTACACTTATTACATGTGTTTTGTATCTTGCAATTTTTTTTTTTTTTCAGCAATTTCAGAAAGACACAATTAATGAAGAAGTGGTAGAACTTTTGAGCCCTTATTTTGAGATGGTGGACTATAACATTGAGACAGCTAAGAGAGTATGTGGGAATGTTGCTGGCCTTTGCTCATGGACCAAAGCTATGGCAGTATTTTTTTCCATCAACAAAGAAGTATTACCTTTAAAGGTATGTCTGTTAGTCAGTCAAAGACATCCTTTGCTCCTTCTCATCCTCACCTGTTTGCACTTGAGGATTTAATCTGTGGGAAACTTCATCTGCCTTATTTGAACTGGTGCTTCTCTCTCCAGAAATTTATTATCTTGAACACTGTAATTCTACAATAAAATATATTTCAAATGTACTTCCACTCAAAAGTTGTCAAAATTATGAAAGAGATGGTGTGGTTTTATGCCTCTGAACCCCTACTGAATGGGGTTAAAGCATCTATCATCTAGTTAAACACACTATTGCAATTGCTCTACATTAATTTTGAATTAAATAGAAAAAAGCCTTGAGACTTGGTTGCTTGAATGTTCCAGATCTCAGTTCATAAGAAGATTGTACAGACTCTCCATCAGTGTTATGAAGAGAAAAAAAACAGGCCTAAGTAGTTAGAATGAAAGTCAGGAAGAACATGGTCAAGCATGTTTAACAGAATAGCTTGTGTTATAATAGGAATGACTGAGAGGCGAGCAAGGTTTGCGTTTCGACCAGCATATTGGTTGGACAAATCAAGTAGATTTCTAGAGGCATCATTCTCTTCTGCAAGCTGTGTCAGACTTAACTTTCGTGTCACATAAGAATGACTGGCATTCCCAGAAGTATTTTTAATTATTTTTTTCTAATTGACATTAAACCAACTGTTCAAGTGCAGCTATTTAAAGAATTTGCTGTAAAACTGAAAAAAAGGGTTTTGCTGAGTGATGAAATCCGTACTGAAGGGTTTGGGAATGTAGTACAAGAAAACTCTCTGAAATATATTATAGCAAATGCTTTGAAATCTCTGTTTATGAATACACTTTTATGTTTTTATGCTCTGTAGGCTAATTTAGCAATTCAGGAGAAACGCCTAACCAGTGCTATGCTGGATCTGCAGAAAGCTCAAGAAGAACTGGGAGCCAAGCAAGAAGAATTAGATATTGTGCAGGCAGAGTATGAAAATGCAATGAGAGAAAAACAGGTGAACTGCCCTTCATAGAAAAGAAGTTTCTACACTTGCTTTAAGGAACACTTCATACGTTTTTTCAATTTCACTATGATTCCTTGAAAAGGATGTTGATGGACAGCAGAAAAGAGATAGATATTATTTCAGTACTGCCTCTTTGCTTTTGACCTCTCTCCTTTGCTTCTGAACCTCTCCTCTCTTCCCTCCCTCAAAAACTATTTTATTTGTATTCTTTCTTCAGTGCCTACTACTGCAACTTCAAGTTTCATGTATGCTATATATGTATAATGTATTTGAAATTCTGAGTGGAATTCCCCAGAATGAATAAGTATCAAGAATTTTATGTACTATTCAACAATTGCACCAAAATAAAAGTTAAGAACAGAAATATTAAAAAGAAATATTGTATCATGTTTCTGAGCGATGTTGATAGTTTGTCCTGATGTATTTTCTCCATCTCACTTTTCCTCCTCTGCATGGTGATAGAGATGTTTGAGAATATATTTCTAACGTGTTATTTATCAACTGGTTAAGTGAGATGTAGAGATTTTCCTGACTATCAGATATATGACTGTAAACAATTTCTCTTGATGCGTGGTTTTCTCTAGACTTTGCTGGAAGACGCTGAGCGTTGCCGACATAAAATGCAAACTGCCTCAAGTCTTATAAGTGGTTTAGCAGGTGAAAAAGAGAGGTGGACAGAACAGAGTAAAGAATTTGCCATGCAAACCAAGAGGTTAGTTGGTAAGTTTTTATCCAAATCTTTGAACTTGGAAGCAAGTTGTTTGAGTTGTAATGGGTACTGAAACAGAAAACATTTGAAATGTCAGACTTTTCCTTTGTATCTTAGATCCCTGTCTCAAAAATGAGGGTAATTATTTTAATTCCCTTACTAAAGCCCTGTTAGGTGAAAAATAAACACAAAGCTAAAGTTCATATTCAAAAAGAAAAGATAATGCTGTGAATGTGGTGGCCCACATTTGGGACACTAAAATTTTAACTAGACTGATGTGTGTAGGTAACAGTTCAAAGAGAGTGATATGTTAGCAACCACCAATAAAATGTGTATGACTGAGAATATATATAGAGGCAAGGAATACTGATACTCAGGCACTGTCATTTATATGTAGAAATCAATATTTTTAACTGCAGTTACTAATGTTCATAAAAATTTGCTTCTTACAAGGTCATTATTATTTTTTAAATTTGCACTTGTAAATGAAAGTACCTTGTAATAAATAATTGGTTCATTATTTAGATCAATAAATGAAATTTATCTCATCATTTACTGTAGGCTGAAATTTCTTCTCTGCCTTTCAACCTTGAGAGGCTGCAAAAAGCAGCCTTGTTGTATAGGTTGTATTATAGTAACTAGGTCGTATTTTATTTGCTGGT
This sequence comes from Illadopsis cleaveri, assembly GCA_013399915.1. Classification (NCBI taxonomy): domain Eukaryota; kingdom Metazoa; phylum Chordata; class Aves; order Passeriformes; family Timaliidae; genus Illadopsis; species Illadopsis cleaveri. The sequence goes on from VXBB01012341.1 coordinate 81,268, forward strand.
ATAATATATGCATGTGTATAAACTTATTAAAAATGCAGGATACCTTCCTCACAGATTCATCCTATTTCATTTATAGATAACTTGAAAATGCCCATAAAGTATCAGGGCTCAGTATAAAAGTGTGATATCTTCTCCAGTTTAAATCTTGCCTTCTTATTTCAGAGGTAAAAAAACCCCTCAAACTATGGTGTCATAAAATTTAGGGGGAAAATTTTGAAACGGAACTTTTAAGAAGATTAGAAGTTGTCACACTTGATACCCCCATAATGATGTCTGAGACAGCTTTTATTACCAGTACTCATCATTGAAATTGATTTACAATAATTTAATTGAATTAGTACTTATAAGGGATTCCACCACGTTCCCTGTCCCCCCAAACACACACCCTTCCCATTGTTTGAGCCTGTCCTTATGAATGCACAAGGAAATGATGGGATTAAAAGTTTATGAGTAAGTCCTTTCTGCCATGTCCTGCTTTGTGCAGGATCTGGTGTTTGGAATAGCGTTACATGTGTGTTGAGTTGACCTTAATGAGCTGCAAGATGCTGATCTCTTGATTTCTACAATTGCACAGTAAGAACAAAGTAAATGTGGCCTCTACTGAAATGTACCATTGTCATGACATGCAATGAGCCTTGGAAAAAAGATTTGATTTGTCTTCTTTATGGGTCAAAGTGTTTTCTTCAGTTACAAGTCAAAACATGTAGCAGCTAGTGAAGGGATCACTTTGTTCATTAATAGAATTGGCAAAGTTGTAATACTTTGGGTTTTTTTTCTTCCTTTTTCTCTTTGAGGTGATGTACTCCTGGCTACAGCTTTTCTGTCCTATTCTGGTCCATTTAACCAAGAGTTCCGCAGTCTGCTGTTAAATGACTGGCAAAACGAAATGAAAAGCCGAAAAATTCCTTTCCGTCACAACTTGAACTTCATAGAAATGTTGACTGATGCTCCAACTATCAGTGAATGGAGCCTGCAAGGATTGCCAAATGATGACTTATCCATACAGAATGCAATTATTGTCACTAAAGCATCTCGTTATCCTTTATTAATTGATCCACAAGCACAGGGTAAAATTTGGATTAAAAATAAGGAAGGCAGAAATGACCTTCAGGTAATGGAAATGCTTGTGCTTTTGTAATCCCTAAAAACTCTTATCTTACAAAGCATTACAATTCAGTGATTCACCTTAGGATGCTAGCATGCTTAGGAAATCGAATTTATATAAAAAGTCTGGTTTGAATATTAAGACTATCTCAGATATATTTTAGTGTATTTGAGATTTGACTAGAGGTGGAAGTACATTGTTTAGCACCAGTGATGCCATTTGTTTAATGAATTTATAATAATGAAACATAAACTTTGGAAAATAGGCTGGATAGGCATTGTCTGGTGATAAACACGTTTTCAGATTAATATAATAGTTAGGAAAAAACCACCAACTAGTTGATTAATACAATTTCATGTAAGTGTTTATAAGTTAAGATTCACGGCAAGATTTTTTTTCATCTTCTAATCAGAAATTATTGTTAAATTATTGTTAATTTCTGTTGTCTCCGTAGGGATATTAGCTGCTAAGTGCTCTGTGACTATGCAGGGCAGGTGTAGTGCTACAATGTACAGTTTGAAGCAAGCTACACAAATTCAGTTCAAACAAGAAAATTTGAGGAAGAATGTCCTTACTGGCTATAACTATGATTACACCAATAAACCAGCTTAAAAAAAAAATCCCTGAAAGCCATAAAAGTAGTTTGAGGTGTGATAATAGAGTGACTCTGAGAATATTACTACCACTTTCATGCCGATTTTTATCTAGGTGTGGAAACCTTTAATGGTTGCTTAGTTGTGATAAAAATGATTATTAGTTTGTTAGTACCTTTATTAAAGTCTAAACTGATTGTGTTTTTTGAACATGTTGAACAGTTATGCTGGGGGGCTGTTTAAGGCAAGGATTATTTAAGGTCCTCTTCCATGTAAAACTCTGATTTTCAAGGGTGAAAAAAACCCCCAGAAAAATACTTATCTTGGAATTGACCCTGCTGCAGTTTGACTTGGAGATGTTATCCAAGATAAAATTGAGGGTGCTAAAAGGTTCCTGTGAATTTTTCCTGTGAAATTCTTGAGTAGTTGCACACATAGGATATCAAAACTGCAAGTGCTCAGGGCTGCTTTGCTTCTACCTTTGCAGCTGAAAAATAGCACTTTTCATTCCATGAGATCTGGCAATAGGATATGCTGATATTACCTTTCCTAGAGCTCACAATCTTTGCCTCAGTACTAGTCTGCTCACAGGGTCATTGTTTTTGGCAGTACTTTAAAGAAAATGAAATAATGTATAAATATAAAACTAACAAAAAGCTTGGTAAATGGGCATAAGATATTGCATCTATCTTTTTAGATCACTTCTTTGAATCACAAGTATTTTAGAAACCACTTAGAAGACAGCCTTTCTTTGGGAAGACCTCTTTTAGTAGAAGATGTTGGAGAAGAGCTTGACCCAGCACTTGATAATGTTTTGGACAGAAACATCATTAAAACAGGTTCAGCCAACAAGGTAAAAATAAAACGAATGAGCAAACATGTGGAAATGCCCCTTTCCTCCCTTCCTCTCCCCACACCCTCTCCTTAGCAAAATAACTCCTAATAAATGTAGGACTATAAAAATTTAAACTCATTTAAACTTGATCAATGCTAATACAAGAAAAATTAAGGTGGGGTTTAAGTTCACAAATGGTTAATATATTTAATGTATAGAGATCCTTATTCCTTTGCTTATGAAAATTTTTAGAAGCTGAAATAATTTTTGAATGGGCCCTTTAAAGTGGTCCTTGACTGTTCTTGACATTTTTTTTGCATCAGATGTATGATTTAAAACTGGATTTTTTTGCCTATAAGCAGGAAAATGTCACCTTTTTTCCTACATGCAGTCTCTGACAAAGTGTGTATTGGCTCTTGATATTTCAAGACTTCTTTTTAATATTTTTCTTAAGGTGAAAGTTGGTGATAAGGAAGTAGATGTTATGAATGGCTTCAGACTTTACATTACTACAAAACTGTCAAATCCGTGTTACTCTCCTGAAATTAGTGCTCAAACCTCCATCATTGACTTTACTGTAACCATGAAAGGTCTTGAAAACCAACTCTTAGGCAGAGTCATTCTCACAGAGAAACAGGTAAAAGAATTGATTGTATCTATTTTCCTGGCCGTACTTCTTATATTTACCTATAGAATGTTTTACTTTGATTTTAATTTATTAACCTCTATTACCATATTGCAAAGTAACTTTCTGGCTCTCTCTATTGTGATTATTTTTAATATAATCTATTTGTAATGCTTTAAAAAATGGCACAGAAGCAATTGACTCATTCATGTGGAAGTTTCTCTGTCTCCTTATTGTTGCAACTATACTGTATTAACCTTATTTTCCTGCCTCAGTGAGTTATAACCTCATGAGAATGGCCTGTGAAAAGCAAAAGGGCCTGAAATCAAAACTGATGTTCTTCTGTCTACACACCCTGGAGCTCATGGCAACAGAACCTAGTGCAAAGAACTCAGTTACTTCCTTGCTCCAAGGGAAAACGGGCTACCTACTTATTTTGATATTGCAGATATATTAGTTGAGGAAGTTTAGGTTCAGGATGCCAGTCCCAATCAATATGCCACCTGCAGTTCTGGAGGGAGGCTGGTTGCTATCTTTTTAACTACGGAACAGCTAATCCCTGTAACTATAAGGTCAGGCAATGTTGATGTCATAAGTAACACTATGTAGCTATGACTGTAGATTTACTAGTGTATTTACTAAGATTTTGGCAATAATTCCAGTTTACCTTCACAAGAGAGGAATGACAGGAATATCTTTGTTTCCTATTGTGGCATCTGTTGAGGTTCTCCTGTCCTTCCAACACCTCCCCTCTGCTCCATCAGTGTAAGATTTTTCTTGTTAATAGCCTCAGTCATCGTGTTCACATCGAGTAGTTGCATTTCATTCCCAAGCAGTGCATGGATCTCATGAGAGAAATCACACTCAATCTGTTAAGGTCTGTTTTTTGTCAGACAGCTTCATTGCACCATCACCTTCCCTTCAACCTTTGACAGCCTGTCAACTCACTATGTAATGAAATTATCACTGTCTATCTAAAACATGGTGTGATATGTATATTCACAAAGCCTTATGCCAAACTTCACTTCTTGGGCCTTGAAATACAGTGCATTCCTCCAGGACACAGTCAGTTTATCAGATTCTTCCAGTCATTGCTGTTGCTTTATGCTTGCTTGGAGGACACAGAAAAGGGAGGGGCTTGACTTTTCTTAGAGGAACCAAGAAGTAGATGGAGAATTAACAGACTCAAGTTGAAACATGGGGAATTCTGATGAGATATTAGGGAAAAAATAATTACATCGAGAGTGGTCAAACCCAGGAGCAGATTAATCAAGAATTTTGTGGAATTTCCATTCTTGGAATGGTTCTAAGATTCATCTGGGCATTGCCCTGAGCAACTGGAGTGTTTAGATCTGAGCAGGAGTTGAACTAATTCATTTCTGTAGGTGCCTTCCAAATTAAAATTATTCTACTATTCAATGGCCTCTTTGTCACTAAGTGGGAATGTCTAATAGGTGGACATATGGTGTTCTCTCTATCAGCTTTTCAGAGTGTTATACTCACTACTGTTTTGTTTGAAACCACCTGGAGATATTTCCTCTAGATAAATGACAAGTGGACTGCTTGACAGACAGGGGAACCTTTACAGAACAGGCTTACCATGTCGCAGTTTTCTTTGGCTTCTGTTTTTACACCTTGTGTTTCAAGTTTTCCTGAGGAGTCAGTTTGAACGCATCACACCATCCAAATACTTTTCTATGATGTCTAATGATGCATCTTTGGGAATTTGGGGATTTCTCTCTTAAATGTCTGGATTCTTACTATCTTTTGTAGCCTTTGATAGGAGAGTGGTGGAATTATTTTACTGTGAGACAGTCTGACAATTGATTTGAGCAGTGTGACTGCTTGTTGATACCCAGTGTTACAATGTCTGTGAGGAACTTCTGTCCCAGAAAGAGAGGATATTATTTATTTGAAATCAGAGTTCTTCAAGATTTTTATGCACAAATTATATAATTCTTCCCATCCCACCATCTCTTATATGGTTCTGGTCTTAGAATGAATGAAATTTAGGCCTCCAGGAAGGAAAAGGAGTCTTTACAGAATGTAATTTAAAGTTTCTGCAAAGTCTGACTCGCTGTTGTCTGATACACCCATTAGAAGAATCTTTGTCACATACATCTCACAGAATTAATTGTTTACCGATAGGAACACTGGTCCTGATTTCTTATTTTCCACCAGAATGTTAAACCAATTGCAAAGATACAAGTGAAGCGTAAGGTCAAGGGGTAGCTGGTATATCTGTATAAATTTCATTCTACTATATTTCTTGGAATAGTGGGATTTGATAGATTTGATATATGTCTGAAGGTAGTATAACTTATGATATTTTAATGATATCATTATTTTGATACATTGGCTGTTATGTAACTTGACAAAAAACTCATTTATTTAGAGTCATAAGTAAGTCAGATTAGTAGCGGAGTTATAATATACGATTACTTTATTGCTTTTTGAATTTTCACATTCATATATCAAGATTTTTTCTGGAAAAAGGCTCAAGTTCTGTAAGGAACAGTTGATGCAAATTCTTGTACTTGTGAATCATTTTGTGACAGGATGATATAAGCTATGTAGCAGCTTTCATATTTTATGAATATTAACAAGAAATAGCATTCTTTGGTAGAGTCGGTAAAATGTCATCTGCTTGTGAAAGGAATTCTGTAAAACTGGATTTGAAATAGCTTCTTTTGTGCAAGTTCCTTGAATTTATGTACACGGTAACTTGGCTTATTTTTTCTGCATCCTTGGTGTTATGACTGGAAATTTTTGAAGATATGAAGAAAGTTTTCAACTGTTTACACTTTCTGATCTGAAAAAAGCATTTTAAGAGCTAAAAAGATGGATTTTTTTTTTTCATTAGAGTTTTCCTTTAGGGTTACTTCACTTCAGTTTGGGAACTGTTTCCAGCTTGTTTCTCAGGCTCTTCTTGTGAGGAGATTAGCTTTCTGTTTTTATGAAGTGTTGAATTCTAAAGGATGTTTAACTTTTTAAACTGAACTCAGTAAAACATGAAATTTAATTTGACTCAGTATTTTAATTATTATATTTAATTGGATGATAACTTTCTTTGAATACTATTCTTTAAGAGAAAGTTTCTACTTCATCAAATTTGCATGAGAAAAATGCTTCATGAAACTGTTATCTGTTCTTCTTCAGTTCCATGAAGCAGTTGATTGAAATGTAGATAACTATAGTTTTCTTGTCTATTTTCATCAGTTTTTGTCAGAATCTTTTGAAAAAGTAAGCACATTTTCTAAGTTATGTTGTATTTGCACTATTCTAAATGCAAAATGTTGTCCCAATAAGTATTTTTGATCTGATGATGATTATGATGTTGCAATATACCAAGAAAAAACTCTAAATCTGATAATAATAAGATTATTTTCTCTTAATTTCCTTTTTAAGGTAAACGGGTATTCTTTAAAAGAAATAAATGCTTTAATTAGGAATGTAGGAGGAGAATGTAGGTTGAGATGACCAGAAGTTTAGAATGTAGAAAAACAAAAAAAAGCAATTTCAAAAGTTGTAATAGTTTTTCAAAGCTGTATAAATGAAGACTACTCAAATAGGCAAGTAAAACCTTTCCTAAAGCCTCACTAAGGGCTCAGGTCCAACTTCCAAATTTGGAGAGACATTGTTACAATTATTCACCAGACCTTTGTAAACTTTGAGAAATATTTATCTAGACAGCAAATATTTCTACCAACTGGCTCACTTAATGTTCATTCATAAGATTCATATTAACCTTATCTTATGAAAAACTCTTAACCCATCCCCTCTCTTTTCTTGCTTTTTACTTCACTGTATTGAAACATTTTGTAATATTTCAGTAGGGGTTTTTTAATCTCTGAGGGACTAATTTGTAGTAACTTTATAAATGTTAATTTTAAGAATGAACTGAAAGGACTATTATCACTGAAAAATACTTTTCTAGAGATTTCAAATAGCTGTTTTTTAATGTAAAACTCTTGATTAACAGTTATCCATCTTCTATATTTGGGCACTGGAAAAGAAACTAGGTACATAAACCACCCAGATTGTATTACTAAATGTATAAAATAAATACTTCTAGTGAAGTAACTCAAATCCTACATACTTAATCAATGAAGCATTTTAGTGAGAGGCTGAAATTATCCCTGTTTGATGAAGGAGTTTTGGCACTTCTTGAAATATCTGCTGCTTGATTTGATGACTAAGGTTGGCTAGTGAGACTAAATTTTCAGTATGGCGATTGTAAAGCAAGGCATAAATGAGGATGAGATTACATGGATGGGAATAAAATCCTATGTCTGGAATGGTGTTTTCGTTTGTCTTTTCGGAAACAGAAAGAGAAGACAAACAATTGTGAACTTATTATTCTTTAGGGCATGATACAAGCATCGTCAATAATATTTGTAGAAATGATTTGTTAATGCTTACTTATGTAGCAGGTTCAGATCCTCGCAATAGATTTTGTGTCAGAAATGCCACTGGAATTCTTTCCCCAAATTAAAGCAGCTAGTCTTGACCTACACTGTTTTAGTAGGATCAGTATTTTTTAAGCTAAACGTTTTATTTTTGATTACTCTTCTGTTTCCCAAATATTACCCTATAATTCCAATAGGAATTAGAGAAAGAAAGAACTGATCTTATTGAAGATGTGACTATGAACAAAAGGAGGATTAAAGACCTAGAAGATAACCTTTTATTTAGACTTACAAGCACTAAGGGTTCTCTAGCAGATGATGAGACTCTACTACTTGTATTGAGTAACACTAAGAAGACTGCTGAAGAAGTAACACAGAAACTGCAAACTTCTGCTGAAACTGAAGTACAGATCAATTCAGCCCGTGAAGAGTACAGACCTGGTGAGTGAAGGTAGTGGAAGACAAACAGCTAAACCATATATTTAAAACATCAATACTTAGGAGAAATTGTAGAATGAGATCAGAAAGACCAAAATTGGTGGGAGAGATCTGTGTGTTCCTGTAAGTAAAATGTATCTGGGAGATGTCGATTGAGCTGTAATGGAGAAAAAAGTCGATGTTATGCCTCTTGGAATTTATAAAATTGAGTGAATTGTTCTCTTTGTAGACTTCCCATTGCTCTATAAACAAGTGTATCAGTCATTAGGGTGTTTAGGTAAGTGTATGTTTGAGTTCAACAGGTTGACATTCTTTTACAGAGCTTATATATCATTAAGTACTCTTTATACCTGTTCTGATGAATGCTTCATCATTTATCCTTAGGTTATTATAGTCAGCATATTTCATGAGTCTTTTGACTTTTAACAGACAGGTAATAAATGTGAAAAAAAGAAGGGAAAAAATAGCTCTCCGTAATTGCCTGCATTCTAGGAAATGTGTAAGATGATAGTTAGTGTACCAGAAACATTGCAGATAGTGTAAAACCTTTGCATTTAAAACTGAATGACTACTGAAAATAAGTTAAATCAGTGCTGGGTGAGTTAAATCAATATAGTTCATTTGACATTTATATGACTCTTGTAAAAGTCTAGAAAAAGAAATTTGTTTGGATACTTAAACAGTATTTCAAACAGCCATAGTTTTTATATGTTCTGCTGATGATCTTAATATTGCGGTGTACTATAAAGCTGCTCTCCAGATATGCTTGTCCTTGAAAACCGCACTTTATGTAGTTTGCATTAATTACAGAAAAGATTTTTTCCCCTGATGTGGAAATGAGGATTAAATGAATGATTTTATTGTTTTTATGGCAGCAAAGAACAGAGAAACTCAGATCTTCAGATCTAGAGATCTTCAGTTATCATTAGTGTTAAAATCACTTGTAGAGTTAAAGTTTTCTGCTCTGCATTTCTACTTTGAACAATTTTTTTTTTCTTGTTCTTCAGTTGCAACTCGAGGTAGCATCTTGTACTTCCTTATCACTGAGATGAGCATGGTCAACGTCATGTATCAGACATCACTTCGGCAGTTTTTGGGGCTTTTTGACCGCTCCCTTGCCAGGTAATTTAGCTAACAATAAGTATCATTTATATTTACCCAGTCCTGAAAGTGCTTGTAGTGCAGTAAAGATTTATTGTAAACAAATACCAGAAAGAAGACTTGACAATCTTGACCAGGAATTGTCAGCTTAAATACCCATAAAACTTTGTCAGTTAGGAAGGCAAAGAACCTTCTAATGTTCTTACAGTCCTTCAAAATTTGCCATTAGAGAATAAAAAAACCATTATACTGCATTGATTTTCAGCTGGGCAAAAAGGCTTGATTAGAAAGGATTTTTTTTATTGTTTCTTCAAGCTGAAAGTTGTTGTCAGCTTACTGTCTGATACTCTGTTTGTGATCTATTATTTTTCATGTTTTGAAAGTACTGAACAATGGCCTTTTCCCTTTTGTATAGTATTCCCTTTTATAAAGCCTAAGCAATCAACTTTCAACTGCAGACCTTTCTTCTAACAGGTCTACCAAGAGCCCTATAACCAGCAAGAGGGTTACCAATATTATTGAACATATGACATATGAAGTATTCAAATATACTGCTCGAGGGCTCTATGAGGAGCACAAATTTCTTTTCACATTACTGCTTACTTTGAAGATTGATATACAAAGAAACAGAGTGAAGCATGAAGAATTTCTGACGCTTATTAAAGGTTGGAACGATGAATAAATTTTAAGGAGAGCACATTATTATTACGGAAAATTTATGTATTTCTATATCCTAGCCAGCGTGCTTCTTCTTTTTGCACATGAGAAACCAGTCAATTGTAAGAATATGTTTATCATTCAGATCTGGTGACAGGCAACATTGTATGGTAGTTCTAATTTATAGGAGCACACTGAATATTGATGAATATATCTCTGTAATTGTGAGAATCTAAAAGGAATATTGTTAAGCATCCTTTATGTCTGCTGCTCAAATACCATCAGGTATGTGCTTAACTTAGAAAAATTATTATTGTACTAAACATATTATAGTAACTGCAGCAAATAGGAACAGAAAAATGATGCAAACAGTTTAAAAGAACATTAGAGTCTCAGCTGCATGTGACGAAGTCATGGCTTTGGTCTTAACTGCATACAAGCACTGAGTTCACTTGAAAGTTTGGATCCATTTTGTATTACCTTTTCAAGAGACTTAATTTTCCAGGCAGCATTTATTTGTGGATTGTATCTGTGAAGTTTTTCCATGTTGAATCTTCAGAATATCTTTTCCCAAAAAGCATTTATTCCCAGGCATATTGCATGAAAAACCAGTAAAGACTCAAAATATAAATGGGTTAAGACTTCTGTTAAGGGACATAATAGAAAAAAAATTAATACAAACTAACTATATTGCAAACTCAGCTTAATTAAATATGGCATAGTTTTGTAAGGTGGAAAACTCCTGTAACATCATGATTTAAAACCTGGATTATTGTATTTGTTTATTCCCCTTTTATTTTGTTTATTTTTCTTTGTCTCTCCAACAGTTCTAATAACTAATTTCAATTTCTTGCAGGTGGTGCTTCCCTAGATCTTAAAACTTGTCCTCCTAAGCCAGCTAAATGGATTCTGGATATGACTTGGTTGAACTTGGTGGAGCTCAGTAAGCTTAAACAGTTTTCAGATATTCTTGATCAAGTACGTAAGAGCTTTTTAAAGTTGAGCTCTTGTTTAACAAGTAATTGTCTGGTAGCAATCAAGCCATGTGGTGGAAAGTGGTTTGTTTTACAGAAGAGAAACAAAGCTGGTAGCAGATAGTCACAGTTATGGCCCTGACTGCTTAGTACCCTATGTTGAAAAAAAAAGACTCAACTGCTCCCAGGAAAATAAGAAGAGTGTAGAGTATTCAGACATTATGTAATTATAATTACAGATTATAACTACAGATTATAATTATAGCTTTTCAGATTGGGATTCAACCTGCCATCATCCAGTTTATACATTGCAACTTTATCCTTATTCTGGTTGTTAGATTATCTTGCATCCCTGTTGTACTTTCTTACAGTATGTTTTATGGTGTTGCTCCAATATTTCTCTTGTTACATGGAGTAAAAGTTAGGGATAAGGTGTTCAGTAAATTCAATACGTGTATGAATAGTCTTATTGGACACTAAGTGTATTAGCTAATGGTAGCTAATGGTAAATAGCTTTTGGTATGGGTGAAGAAAACTTCTGTACATTCATGTGGGGAGCAATTATGTACTTGCTGTTCTCAAAGCTGTGTCTGTGCCTAGATATCCATGTTCTGACGTAGCTCTGCTATTATATCATAATAGAAAATACTGATTAGTAGTTTCTGTTTTCAGAGTATGAATACTCCAGGATGTTGCATTCGACAATAGCATACTTATAATCTGAAATTTTATCCTATCATTTTTAATAGCCTTATTAAATTTGTGGAAGAATATCTCTAAACAAATGCCTGGATGTGGATTACATGTCTCTGACTCTCATTAAAAGTTTTTGACCTAGTGGAAGTGTAAATATGACTTGTGTGTTTAGTGATATTTGCTTCTTTGATGGTATAATTGCAGATTTCCAGAGAAGAGAAACAGTGGAAAATCTGGTTTGATAGTAAAAATCCTGAAGAAGAACTGGTTCCTAGTGGTTATGGTCAATCTCTGGACTGCTTCAGGCATCTTCTTCTTATCAGATCTTGGTGTCCTGACAGGACCATAGCTCAGGTATATTTATATAGCCTACATGAACTATTTGGGTATCACTAGATAATAGTTTCCAGATTGCAAGTTAGTATTATCTTATGTAATGCTAAACACCTTTTTGGACCTTTATGTTGTATTTTCTGAAATTCTTTTCAGACCATTTATGTGTTCGTTACAAGGACAGTGATTACAAAAATATTCCAATATATTGAACAAATATTATCCACTGTAGTGGACATCACTGTGGTGATTTCTGCTGGGATCATATGTGTTTATCCAGATCTGCTTTTATTAGTTCAGAAGATACTTTTGGCTATCCTTGCTTACTCACTGGAATTTTGGAAGTGTCCCCATGTGTAGTGGCTTCATGTTCGCCTATCTCTGTTTACCAAATTTAGTGTCATGGTTTAAGTGTCTTTTCTGCTGTGAGATAGGATTAGGAGAAAAAAGCAAGCAGGCCCAAACTTAAAGGTACAAAGACAGATTTATTAACACACACTAAAAAAATGAAAATAAGAATCAAAATGAAACTTTCAAAACATTCCTCCTCCTCCTCCCCCTAAGTGTTCACTTTCCCACAAACAATGTAAAGAGACAAAACTCAGAACTCTAGGTCAGTGCCACTTAAATATAGTCTTATAGTCTTTCACTTGGTCCTTTAAGAAAGAGAAGTCTCTCCTGATTTGTTGTGGTAACTTTTCACAAGAGAAAAAAGAAGTCTGCTTGTGGCTTTTAACTCGCACAACAGCAGCCGCCAGGTGGAGGGGGTGGGGGGGAGGAATCTACAGTTGTGGACATCCCACATCACGTAGCCTTTCCTGTGGCTACATATGGGCTGTGCACTCATTCATACTGGGGTGTCATTTTAAAAATGAACACTTCAAAGACAAAGGGTTTCTTCATCTCATGGGACAGAGATGTCTTCTCACTTCTTCACTGGCGCAGATGGCTTCTTATCTCATTTTCTCTCTGTTCAAACATCTCATGGGATCACAGGATCACAAATTCTAATTCAATATTCACTCAGTCAATCACAAATACCTTTGCTCAAATCCACAAATCTGAACAATCAATTTCCCCAATTCATACTGTCCATGATTTAAAGGAAATTCTAGCATATTCATAGTACAGTCTGTTACCACAGCTCATAGGAGATTTTCAGCCTAGGACCAAGGCAACTTGTTTGTTCTTCATCACTTAGGATACAACTTCTCTTTCACCGACCCTGGTATCTTCATACTGTCTGTTTAAATATCTCCCACTCTGACCGTTTCTCTCACCAGAAAAGGGTTAGGGCTTTGGAAGCCTTTCATCTGTGCCAGGAAAGAGGTAAATCTTGCCCAGGTCCTTTCTCCCCCGGCTGCGGCTGATGGTGTCAGATTTCAAGGCCGTGCCCATGGGGAAACTTGCGCCCCAGAGATTGGAGCAGCTCAGGCAGTCAGAAATCTTAATAGCCAGGAATGTTGATGGCTTCTTCCCACCCCTGGTCTCATGGGGTGAGCCTGGCCTGGCCAGGGGAAGAAACAGAGCCTGGCTGGGCTGTGCTGAGGGGGTCAGCCTTGCTGAGCCCCAAGCTGCTATCGGGGGCTGCAGCCTCTCCTCCTCCTTGTTGGCGGATGAGGGGCTGGCCCTGTTACCTGTTCCAAGGAAGGAAGGAAAAGGGAAGTTTTCTGGGACCCTCCTGATTTTTAAGCCCATGTGACCCAGAGGTGTATCCCTATTTTAATTGGCCAATCTGGCCATCAGTCTTAAAGTCAGCCACTAATTGGTTTTTACCATCTGTGCTAAACCAACACACCATGTTAGGCTGAAGTAAAATATTTAATGAACTTGACTGGCTGAGAGAAAATTGAAAATTATTTAATGAGAAACTATTTCTTGCATGGAAGAATTAGATCCACTTTAGAAAAATCTTTATTAAAGTCTCCTCAAAGCTCTCAATTTAAAGCCATTTATTAAAAAAGTACAAAATTGAAGTTTATTAAATTGACCTTTTTTAAAGAAAAATCATCTTCTAGAAGCCTATTTTTAACCTTTATGTTCTTCTCCAGTACAAAAGAAAAAAAATTATAAAATTACTTACAATTCAGAGCAGTTAATGATTTACTGAAATTGGAATGCATCACTTGAAGTGTGGTATTAATTTTATTGATGCATATCTTTAGACATTGTGATTGGATTCAGAGAAAATCTCAGCAATTATTGGTGTAACTGCAGTCAATAGGTTAAGCAGTACTGTATAAAGAATATCTCTATGATGTCTGCTATGTGTCTGAAAAAGATCACGCACGATTAGTTCCTGCCTACTGTTAATGGGGCAAGGTAAACTTTCATCTTTTGATGGTTTTATGGAAACTCATAGTTTATAAAATGTTTAAAGCTGAATGTCTCTTGTCTCTGAGAGGCAACGCAGAGGTGTTAAGGGGAAGATTTATCTAAGACAAAAGCTGTGTGGTGGGAAAGAGTACAAGAAAGATAATCTCAGACTGTTGGAAAGAGCCTTTTCTTTTTCTTTGTGAAAAAGAACAATAATCTAGAATTTTTAAAGATAAATAAATAAGGGATAAGAGATGGTTTTCACTTGTTCCACTGGATTGTCTACTTAGTGATAGTTATTTTAGTCATTACCACTGTTAATTCATTGCTTATTTAACTGTGAAGGTGAGAAAAGCCTAAGAGCTTTGAAGCCCATCTTTAATCCTTTTCCTCCTATTTTTCTAGATTTTGAGGCTAGGAGTTGCACTAATGGTGATATCCTAAAATCATTAAAAATTTTCTAAAGTTTTACAGAATCTATTATTTTTATTGTACTCTAATTGTAGTTATTATATATTAAAATACATACAGATTGTAATATGTGTAATATAATAATTATTTAAAAAATTTTAAAGGGTCATATAAGGCTATACCTTAAAAGACAGTATGATGTGTTGACATGTAAAAATAAACTTGTTGTGTATTTATATTTTTGATACAAATTTTTACCAAATTCTTTGGTCTTCAGTTGACTTATTGGTAGTATTTACTCTGGGAAGAAAACAGTATTAAATGGTTAGGTCACAAGTTAAATTTACCCTTTTTAATATAGGCAAGAAAATATATCACTGACACTATGGGGGAGAAATACACAGAGGGAGTCATCTTGGACCTGGAGAAAACATGGGAAGAGTCAGATCCACATACTCCCCTCATATGTTTTCTTTCCATGGGCTCTGATCCTACGGACTCAATTATTGCATTGGGAAAGAGATTGAAGACAGAAACGTGTTGTGTTTCCATGGGCCAGGGGCAAGGAATCCACGCTCGTAAACTTCTACAGCAGACAATGGCTCATGTAAGCAACAAAAATCTGAACGTTTTTCTCTCTGTATTAAACACTTAGGAAAAAAAATCCTGCCATGAGATAATGTTATTTGGTGGGTAGTTAATGCTCATGCAAACCCCTACATTTATTTATATAAGTGTCCTAAGCAAGAGAACTGTCTTTTCACAGTCCTTCAATTTGCCATAACAAGCTTCTTTATATTGTGCAGATGTTATTCATTGAAAATGGAGTGCTTTTCATATCAAATGAAATTTTTATAGTTGATTGCAGACTGATGAACATAGATGAATTGATTTTTTTTTGTTTTTTCTTTATGTCACCAGTAAATATTCTTCTGTAGGCATTTCAGATTATTTTCCCAGTTTTTTACTTTTAGTAATATGAATGTATTTTGTTTAATGAAGAAAATGAATTCCAAACATGCTATTGATAGTTACATAAACTTGAGAAAAACAAGGTAGTATAGCAAGTTATTTTGTATTGCTATAGTCTGAATTTGAACTTGGGAGGGACAGTCTGGTAGCACAGGCATTTTACAGGAAGAGGAATTAAAGAACAAAACTATCTGTGTGAGAAAGATGAGATGTTCCAATTTGGCATGCCTTGCGCATCAGGTGATATTACTGCTATGCCTGCTGATGTGAAAACACTGGTCTTACTCTCCTGTGTTATGAGCTTCTTTTTATAACTGTTTTACTCTGACTTTTGCTTCAGATTCTTGTTTGATAACTTCTCATAAGGAACTAATTAGCAGATCAAATGAGAAGAAACACATTCAAAAATAGGGGAGAGAAGCACCTTTTGTTTAGTTAAGAGAAATGCAGTTACTTTCTCTCACTGTCTCACAATCCCTCTTAGTGAAGAAGAATATGAGATGCCTATAATGAAATACGGTAATTCATACAGGAAAGTTTGACATCTGTTGATTGATAGCAATAGATTAATTATATATGTTGATTTGATTATTTTCCAAGCCTGGGACCCTTGTGAGGAGCAAGGTTTAGCAGGCTGCTCTATGGAGCTGCTCCTGAGCTCCCTAATGTAAGTCAAAATTTATCAGTTTCTATCAGCACTGTAGTCATGACAAGGTATGTTTTAAATGTATTGAAATGGAAAAGGTAGAGACTATTTGAGAAGACCAGATTAGACAAGTAGGGACCACTTGTTCAGATGGAAAAACCAAATAAGCTAACATCATCTTTAGAAGAAATAGCCCACAGCTTGGCTCCCCTCAAGGAGTGATTTCAGTTTGTGAACAATGTTGATAACTTTTTATATTCTGTTGTTTTAAACTAGGGAGGTTGGGCACTTCTGCAGAACTGTCACCTTGGACTTGACTTTCTGGATGAGTTAATGGACACTGTAATAGAGACAGAGACTGTTCATGAAAGCTTTCGACTGTGGATGACAACAGACATTCACAAACAGTTCCCCATCACCCTTCTTCAAATGTCGATTAAGTTTACCAATGAACCACCACAAGGGCTCAGAGCTGGACTAAAGAGAACATACAGTGGTGAGTGCTAGAATGGTAATGATTAAAAATTAAATTTTTGAGTGTGATGCTATTGTGTGGTCATGTTAAACTGGTAGTAGGTGTAAGCTAGTATGAGGAACTGATCACAATGGTGCCAGGACACATCTTAGTTTTTGTTTTGAAAATTAAAAAGAAGAGAAGATTTGCTGATGTTCTGTTGCTAGAACTAATTGGATAGCAAAACAGGAAATTTCTTTTCTCATGTGTTGGCTCCTAGTATCTCAGTTAAAAGTTTTTGAATTTTTAATATGCCATCTTTTGGCAGAAAAAGGACATGGTTGGCTATCAAGTGCTCTTTACATTGCATAAAATAAAGGACAAAGATTCTGTGCAGAAAGCAACTGGATGTGAATTCAGATATTAGTAAAATGTGGGATTTTTTCCCCTGAAGTTTACTCTTTTAATCTGAGCAATTTAGTAACACACTGTAAACTGTCTCCAGCACAGAACACTTTATGGGACAATAATTTACCCTTGGGAGAGGCAGAGGGCCAAGTGAATATTTCTAGAGTGATATTTTAGCACTGCTTTGAAGTAGTTTTGAAGAAGACGATTGCTGTGATTCTCACAAAGCCCATTTGCAATCAACAGGTGTCAGCCAGGATTTATTAGATGCCAGTAAAATGGTGCAGTGGAAACCACTGTTGTATGCTGTAGCCTTTCTGCACTCCACCGTTCAAGAAAGACGCAAGTTTGGGTCTCTGGGTTGGAATATACCCTACGAGTTTAATCAAGCTGATTTCAATGCCACTGTGCAGTTTGTTCAAAACCACTTGAATCGCATGGATACCAAGAAGGTAATTAATGATTTTGTGGGAAAGGTGGATTTAAGATGATGGATCTTCTAGTAGTGAAATGTATATAAATGCTTCCTAATAACTGAACTACAAGAGTGATTTTAACTTCTTGGTTTTTTCCACAAACATTCAGTATTTCAACTATACCTGTCTCTACAGCAGCAGACTTAGACTTCTAATCCAGTGTATGTTTAATTGCTGTATTAACGTCTACATTAAAAGAAAAGCCTTCACAACCATCTCAGAAATATAAGCCTTAGAAGGATAGACCTTCTTTTTAGTTCTAATTTAAGTCAACTAGTTCAAAAGGGATATTTAAAATACTCTTTTGTTTAAATCTATTTTGATTAAGAATAATAAGATTTGGCCCCCCAACCTATCTTTGCCGCAAGAAGAGATCAAAAGTGGTTTTGAATGATTGTACAAGAATGTCTCCTGTGTTTCTTACTTTCCTATGGTCAGCTGTCATACAGAGAGATCTGTGGCAAAACAATTTGCAATTGGCATTTTAAGTGAAAGGAGGATTCAAATATATCTGTAACCTTCTTGCTATCTGCAAGATGCTCTTGAATTTGTCAATGAGTTGTATTTTGAGAAATCCTTGCAGCTGTTCTGGGAAGGCAAGGCTATACTGAAAAAAAGAGTATTAGGAAAGTAACTTTTTTCCAAATGGGACAGACATGGTACATCAGCTATTTTTACTTAGACAGATTGAAGTAAATAAGAAGAGGGTTAGCTAAAGTCAATGCTTTCTGCTTGGTTTTAGGGGATCTCGTGGAGCACTATTTGTTACATGATAGGTGAGATCCAGTATGGTGGTCGTGTGACAGACGACTTTGACAAAAGACTCATGAACACTTTTGTAAAGGTTTGGTTCAGTGAAAATACATTCAGCCAGGAATTCAGCTTCTACAAAGGATACAGCATACCCAAATGTACTATGGTGGATCAATACCTTCAATACATACAGGTTGGTAAATGAAAGCTAATAACTTGTTACTCGTAAGTTCCTGATTCTCTGAAATTTTTCATTTTTGTCTGAGTACCTGTATTTTGTCTTTCATTCACGGATTTTTGAAGTGATTTCTAGCAGCTTGCATATCTATTAGTGACAACTAATTATTGTTATCAATGTTATCATCTTCATGATAGCAACATATATTTTCTTTTTCATGCAGTTTGCTTGTGGGACATACCTAAAGGCATAAAGTTATTAATGAGGGCAAAGAATAGAATCCAGACATTGGTTACAACCTCTTTGAAATAAAAGGTCTAGATATATGAGAGTAAAAGTTTATTATTGAAATAGCATGTAGTTGTTAAAGCACATCTTGCTTGGTGTGATTTGGGCTGTGGCATGACAAATAGACCCCAGAGCGAGTTATTTGGCTATAAGACTATTTGAAGAAATCTAGCTTCTTATTAAACAGTAATTGAGAGATTTTTTCTGGTTTTGGTTTGGTTTTGTTGCGTGTTGAATTTTATGGGTTTTTATTTGGGGATTTTTTGTGTGTTTTTTTAAAATGATTTTCTTCTAATTCTCCGCTTGTACTCTTTTTATATTTTACCATGTAGAGCCTTCCTGCTTATGACACCCCAGAGGTGTTTGGTTTGCACCCCAATGCGGACATCACCTACCAAAGTAAAGTTTCCAAAGATGTATTGGACACCATCCTCAGTATTCAGCCTAAAGATAGCTCTGGTGGAGGAGGTGAAACTCGGGAGGCAGTTGTAGCCAGACTGGCTGATGATATGCTGGAAAAACTTCCTGCTGATTATGTACCATTTGAAGTGAGTTACTGAAACTCTGGCAAAAGCATTTGCTCCGTCTTGCCTTTTATGGACTAAAAAACCCAAACCAAACAACCAACAACTTTTCTAAAAGCATGTTTGAATTAATTCATACAGGCAATACTTTGTATTTTAAAGAAGTGTGGCCAAACTATTAATGTTTATAATTAAGTTATTAAATGTGTGCTGAAATGCTTTTGTGAGAACTTTTTCAGAAATATTAAACCCGTTAACACTTGTCATTTGCATTGTGGGGGAGGTACAATCATCAGCTTTTAACACTATAGGTTGTTGACACTATAAAATTTCTAGTTATGTTCATGCAGCTGTTTATTTGTTAATTTTACACTTTTGATTAAAAATGTACCAGTGAGTTTGGTTAGAATACAAGACTGCCTGGTATTGTGATACTTCCCAGGCATTGCTGCTATGCTGAAGCAAAGTAGCTGGGGCAATAATTCTTGATTGGTTTGTGCAAAGAGAACCTTGGAACTGCTTGTTGGAATTAAAACTGGATTCTCTGAACTGAGGTAAACACCCAAAAGTGTAATTAGCTCAAAGAATGATATACAGACTAAATAATGACTTAGACTAAAAACATAGCCAGTCTCAGCATCATAGATTTCACTTGGAACAAATCCTGAGTTTCTCTCTTGCAGATAATTCAAGAGAGATCAAAACTGACCATTTAAGCTCATAAATAAGCTCATAAATGTTATGTCTCAAAGATCATATTGGGGTGTAACCTTGACATAAAGCCAACTTTGTTTTTTCACTTCTATTGAAGGATCTTTGGTTTTCTACCAACAGGTAAAAGAAAAACTAAAGAACATGGGACCTTTTCAACCTATGCACATATTTTTGCGACAGGAGATTGAACAAATGCAGGGAGTTATTTCTTTAGTGAGAAGCACTCTGACTGATTTAAAACTTGCCATTGATGGGACAGTAGTTATGAGTGAAAATCTGAGGGATGCTTTAGACTGCATGTATGATGGAAGGATTCCTGCTAGCTGGAAAAAGGTAGGTGTACATCACTTGTTCTGGAAAGAAATAAAAAATATATTTCTGAAGAGACTAGATTAAACTGCTAGACTTATAGTAAACATGTTCTCAAACTAAGTTTCAGACGTGTTAGCCAGAGTTGTGCAACTGCTGGAATAGATTTTGTGCTAAAATAAACATAGTCAAAACAAGCCTTCTTTCATTTATAAAAATTGAAATGAATGTGAGGGATGCAGATGTTTGCCATTTTAACAGACTGTTGCATATTGGCAGGATGAAAAAGCCAGAGAGAGGAGAGACATGTAAACTGTGATGATGGATTTTAAAAAATAGCACCCACTTTCATGGACTACGCTGGTGTTATTTATTGAATATATAATTTATACATGTTCCTTTTCTATGTTAAGTAGAGGTGGCCTGTCCATCTTGGTCAAAATCAGTGTACTTTGAGTAATAGCCACATATTACAGAATAGTAGATGCTGGAAAGGACCTATGGAGACAGTCTAATTTAATCACGCTTCTGAAAGCAGGGTCAGTTTGGAGACTCCTGGAAAACCTGCCTTGAGTCTGAGAGGTGCAACCCATCCCACTGTTTGATCACCTTCACAGTAAAAACCAGCCAATCAACCAACCACCAGCCAAACAAACAAAAAAACCCTTAAGCTGAAACAGAATTTCTGACATTTCATCTTGTTCCCATTGCCTTCTCTCCTATTGCTGACAAGGATCAGGCTCCACCTAGTTCCGTTCTCCACATGAGATATAAACATATCCTTTGAGCCTTCTCTTCTCCAGGCCAAACAATCCCCGCTCTCAGCCTCTCCCCATAGAAATTGTTTTCAGGAATAATTAGAACTGTTAATGGCAACCGATGGAAAGAAAAATGGGGAGGTTTTTTTGTTTGCTTGTTTTGTTTCTACTGAAAAAGTGTTTTCATGGTACAAAACCTAGATGTAAACAGATGCTTCAAACACAGCTATAGCTCCACATAGGCCAAGTTCAGTTTTCCTTAGGTTTTATTCAGAAGAATAGAAATGCAGAACAATTTTACAGAAGTCATGTTGTCTTGTTATATTGACCTTGGAATTATAAAGACATGAATAAATTTTTTTCTCCTTAGTTTATACAGCCATCTAACCTTGCAAAAATGTAATAAAAATGGACCATTACTACAGAGAGCATTGAATGTGTATAAATGGAATAGTAGACATGAATTTGAACAGAGAAAGAATTTGCTTCAGGTTTCAGTGGAATGCAAAGTTTAAGCATCAGATTAAAGTTATGGTAGATTATTTTCAAATATGCTTTGCTAATATCTTACTCTTTATTATCATGGGAGGAAGTAGCAGTATGCTATTTTAAAACATGTTTACTGTTTTTAGGCATCTTGGCCTTCCAGTACACTTGGTTTCTGGTTTACTGAACTTCTAGAAAGAAACCACCAATTTTACAAGTGGATTTTTGAAAGTCAGCCAAACTGTTTCTGGATGGCAGGGTTTTTTAATCCTCAGGGATTTTTAACCGCAGTGAGACAGGTAAGTTGTGTTTGAAGTCTTATTCTGCTTATTTTTTTACATGCTTTTAAAAATAAAATGCATTGTCTAATGAAGGATGGGTTTATACACATGGGAAAGATGTGTGACTGTCTAACATTTCCTGAGTGAACTGCTCTTCCTTCACATGTACGTTTTTATTATATCAACCACTAATGTGTTAAAATATGTTTCCTGTGTTGACCAAGGCCCAAATAAGTAGAGGCTACCTCACGACATTATTATGGTAGACTAGAGAAACATTTAGCCTCAGGTTTCCATTGAGATATCTCTGAGAACGGTCATTAAGCGCCACAAATTTGCCTTTTTTCCCCTCTCTTTTGTTATGTGTTCAGTACTTACCTGACTGGAGACTGGGCAGAAAAACTATTCAGAATTAGTCTTACATTTCACCTCAGCTGTTCAGCAGCTGATTAAGTCTTTCTTCAGGAAGTGGGAACGACTTTTCTTTATTAATGCATATAAGTATGATACTTGATGTGTTTGCTAATGTATGGGTGTTGAATTGGTGATTGTGTTGCAGTCACAGCAACTTTTTTACTTTCAAAGGAAGCAATAAATGCCTGTGTTGGTCAGCATAAAGGGACATACTGGAGACAGTAAGTGTCTGGAATGTGTGAAATTAAAAAAGAATACTCAGGTGAAAATACAGTGGGACCTCATGAAAAAAAGCCCATACTTTTGGAGAAGAGAATGGAGATCTGGGGTGCAGGAAAAATAGCCCCTCTTACTCTGAGGTCTGGATAGTGTAATCTAAAATTTCAGGCCTATCACTGGAATTAAGTAACAAAATATATTATTTGAGTGAACAGTCCTAAACTGGGACTATCTTCTGCATCCAAGCTTGTGCAAAAGGTTTTCCAGCAGATCCAAAACAGTTGGAAACAACGTAATATCCCAAAAATATATAATATCCTAATAACCTAATATCCTAAAATACCATAGTGAGTTTCTGGGCTTTGCTGTGTAGTAAAACAAATAGAAATGAGAATGAGAAAGAGCCAGAATGACCACTGAGCTATAAACCTTGAGTTCTTTTAGATCATACAAGTAATTGCAGTATGGGGCAAGCATTCATTCCAATTACTTCAAACAAAGATTTTTGAAGCCATTGGAAGACCAGGATAAAACTTTGGTTTGCCATAACTTATTTTCATGGGATAGTAATGAACTGGGTAACTGAGAAAGGAGTGTTGTCCAATGCATTAAATAACAGGTGTTTTTGCAGTCTGTTTACATACCTTTATAGCTGAGTGAGTTCTTACTCATTAAGAATACAGTTAATGTATTACGTTGAAGTTGTACGGTTGAAGAGTAGAGGTGCAGGAAAAGGAAAGTAACCCCAGAAAATATGTTTCACTTACCACATGCAGGTAACGTTTTCTCATCTCATCAAATATGTGAAATTTTTGTCTTCACGGGAGCTGGCTACCATGAGCATTCACTGGTTGTGTTACTTGCTATGGTCTTTGGAAAAAGTACTGAAAACTTTCTTGGTAGTGCCATGCCATCACTCCCTTAGAGAAAAGAGAGAATTCTGTGAACCTGGATATTGTAAAGAATTGGTTTGGGTTTTTTTTAACTGAAAAAAAATCTAGTACAAATTTATTTCTAATAACTACTGGGAAAAAGGGTTCTGTGCTCATGTGAAAATGTAACCACCTAACTTTTTTCTGGTTTGGGCAGGAAATAACAAGAGCTAACAAAGGATGGGCTCTTGACAGTGTAGTGCTGTGCAATGAAGTCACTAAATGGATGAAGGATGATATCACAAACCCTCCTTCAGAAGGTGTCTATGTGTATGGGCTGTATTTGGAAGGAGCTGGTTGGGACAGAAGAAACGTGAGACTGACAGAATCTAAGCCCAAGGTGCTCTTTGAGCTGATGCCGGTTATAAGGATATATGCAGAGAATAACAGTAAGTAACAGTATTGTGAAGGATGTTATTTCCATTGAATTCAATGTAACTTTTTATTTAATTGCATCAAAATCTTTCGGGCTGTAGGGATTTCATGAGGCTGTTGCTAATTATTGTATATATAGCAAATCTCTTTCAATGGGGGAGACTTCCCAGTCTTCCATTGAAAATGTGTTTTCAGACTTGCTTCATAATTGACAGTAGGCACTTTTCCTAATATCTAGATAGGTCTCTATACATGGTTTTAATGGTGTTAAAAACTTTGTAACCCGTTTACAGGTAAGCTGTACATAATTGCCAATATGTATCCTGGATTGAGAACGCATTCTTTCTTCTACATAAACTCTGTGATCTCTGTAGCCTCCATAACCTAAATCTGAATAATCTCTTTCACTCATGGCAAAAATGAATGTAATATATATATGTATATATATGTATATATATATATAAAACATATGTAACATACACATCAGCATGTATATGCAACATATAAGATATATATGGATTATATATATATATAGACACACATACCTACATACACACACACATATATTTATAATGTGTATACTTATAAAATTTTTTTTTTTTTCCTGGTCAGTCTGGTTTTGAGCTCAAGGAAGCAAGCAAGAGGTGGAGTAAGGTGGTGGGAGATGTTTTGTCTTTGAGGCAGAAAAGGAACGTAGGTATGGAAAGGAAACTTATGGGGCTTAAGGAGAGTGCTGTGAAAATGTGTAATTTGTCTTAATGTAGTGGGATTTTGCATGCAGAATAGGACATGCTGTTGAATAAGGATGTAAAAAAGAATAGAGCAATCCACTGCAGAACATAAAATTGAAAAAATCTGTTGCAAAGCATTCCACCTCTAAAAGCAAAGCTTGTGAACATGCTATTTTGCATAGCTAATATTTTATAAAAGGCATGATCAGCAGCCAAGATACTAAATAATGAATACTGAAATACTAAGCATGACTAGACTACTATTCTAATTCTGCAGTGAAGTAGTTGGTGACTTGTACTCGCAAATACTAAATGCATTTCAAACCAGGTTGTTCAAAGTAGGGAAATTTTATTTTGGCATAATACATTAATAAGAAGTGATGTTCAGTGGGCAGATTAAACTAATAAGAACACTAATTACTCTAGAGTGTCCATTTACATATCTTGCTTTGCATCAATTCCTAGGTGCTCATGCTAAATCTTAAACCTACAGAAATTTCAAAGCATGTATGTCCTTCAGCTGGCAATAGCAAATAGAGAGCAGTGTACTGTTGAACTTGGATTCAGTTTTCCATTTGCCTTATGATATTCCCTTAGGGCTCCATTTTTTCAGCTTAGTTTAATTGCTCTTTATGTCTCTTCTGCCTTTTCAGCTGCAAAAGATCCACGTCTGTATTCATGTCCCATCTATAAAAAGAGCAGTCGAACAGACCTGAATTACATTGCTGCTATGGATCTTAAAACCCGTCAGCCTCCAGAGCACTGGGTACTCCGTGGAGTAGCACTTCTGTGTGACGTCAAGTAATGTTTAAAAAAAAAGAAGGTTTCCAGGAATTCTTTTCTGATTTTAGACGTAAACATTGATATGTAGTTAGATACACAGTGAAACACTTCTAAAAATATTACTTCTAAATCATAGACTCCATTATCATGTTTTTATAAAATTGTTCTCAATAAATCTCTACAATAGGCTTATAAATGCTACATCTTATAGTGACATTAACTTTGGTGTCTTTGAAAAAGCATGACAAATATTTAGTACTCCTATCACTTATGTGTGCATAAGCACTCCTTCTATGTACTTAATTTTACCTTGAATAAAGATTAATTGAACCTTGTTACTTTTTGGTAGTAAATATTCTTGTATCAGGACTTACCTTCAATAGGCTAAATGCAAAGCTGGTNTCTTTCTCTGTTTTATTCTTATGTGCTGCTGCTTTTTTAGTGTCTCACATGGAAAACCTTTCATGTAGGAATTCATCTTATAAGAGAAATATTAGCAGCTCCATGTAGTTGGACACTATGGGCTTCACACGTGAAACACACTTATTTAATCATCAAAAAGCCAGTGTATTGTTGCTGAGTTCAGTAGTCATGTATCTTAGTGGTCCATAATCATTCCCAAAAATGGCTTCTTTAGAAGAGGAAGCAGAGAGAATCAGTATTCTTGGTTCATCTGTCATTCATAAATGCTGCAATGGAGATACTGTTTTCAATTTTATGTCAAATTAATACAGGGAGACTTCAACATTCATTTCCACAGTAAGAACAGTAATAAAACTTAGGTGGAACATTGATTCTGTCAAACAAATTCTGATTGTAGAGATTTTCCATCTTGGAATTACAATTTTTTTTTTNGGTACTCCGTGGAGTAGCACTTCTGTGTGACGTCAAGTAATGTTTAAAAAAAAAGAAGGTTTCCAGGAATTCTTTTCTGATTTTAGACGTAAACATTGATATGTAGTTAGATACACAGTGAAACACTTCTAAAAATATTACTTCTAAATCATAGACTCCATTATCATGTTTTTATAAAATTGTTCTCAATAAATCTCTACAATAGGCTTATAAATGCTACATCTTATAGTGACATTAACTTTGGTGTCTTTGAAAAAGCATGACAAATATTTAGTACTCCTATCACTTATGTGTGCATAAGCACTCCTTCTATGTACTTAATTTTACCTTGAATAAAGATTAATTGAACCTTGTTACTTTTTGGTAGTAAATATTCTTGTATCAGGACTTACCTTCAATAGGCTAAATGCAAAGCTGGTTTTGTGTGTGTGTGTGTGCGTATCTGTAGAAAACTAAGCCGTGCTGCTCATTCATATTAGTTAAAATTCCTCAAGATTATGGTCCAAGATTTATTTCCTAGTTGATAGTTTGCTTGCTGTCTATATAAAGAAGGTAAGGCTGGAAAAACATCACACTTTTTTTCACTACTTGGAGAACAAATTCAGTGTGTTACATAGGAAAACAGAAGCATTTGACAGCTGCCAAAATTCCTTACTATCTGGCTCAGTGCTTATAAATATGTAATGGATCAGAAGCAAATAGTTCCCTGGGAATGAATGGATACTTTTTTGTGTGCTACTATACCAGATTTGAGTCTCTCTTCAGCAGCGTTATTAGTGGATGGGGTCCTCTCCTCTCCCTCTCCCTCTCCCTCTCCCTCTCCCTCTCCCTCTTCCTTCCTCCTTTTCCCACAAGGAAGAAATTCCTTTCTCCCCCATAATCCAGTCACANGATTTTCCATCTTGGAATTACAATTTTTTTTTTTTCTTTTAAATAACTCACAGTGATACAAATGAAATATGTGGCAAATCTTTTATAGGAAACACTTTGAATTTAGACATGGCAATAAATAAATGAAGTCAGAAGGGTTGAAGTGTTCTTTATTGAACCTTGAAGCACTGTGTTCTCGCTTCCAGGAGATCTCTGGACACTCACAGGAGTTCTAAGTTGCTGTGGACTCTGTCTGCCACTAGGACTTCCTCTCTGAAGAAGATGCACATATTTCAACCTTGTGCAAGTCATTTATACTGAGAATTTGCAAGCCACATGCACTTCAAATAACACATTTCAAATTGGGCATTTTTTCTACTATCATTGCTGTAGATAAAGTGGATACATAAAACCCAATAGTAATTCTCAGTGATTGGACTGCACATTTTTTTCAGAGTGTGATTTTCTGTGGGAATGGTATAAAAGGCTAAAGGATAGTTCCCTACACTGGTCATCCTAGTTATTTCAAAGACTGTTAGGTCAGTGAAACAATTGATATTGGCCATCACTGTTATTTGTGTTGTTTTAGCTTTCTTTTTGTAAAAGGTTTGGCATTGGCTCTTTAGGTGTCTGCAAAACCACCATCAGGGATGGAAAATGAGGCAGGGGAAAGTTCAATGAGCACTGGAAATGTAGTATTATATCAGGGGCCAGAGTGCATAACCCTGCTCTCCCAGAGGTTTTGCTTCCTGGACTTGGTGCAGCTCAAATCGGACCTGCCTCATTTACTATAGCCTTGCCTTGATCTGTGGCACTGTCTGGTTAACCTCATCTCTTCAGGCCCTACCTTGCTGACCCATCTTTCTGGTTTGACCTCAGATCTGCCCTGTTATTACAGCCTCATCTGGCAGTCATTGATATGATAGCTGGCCCTGGTTGCTCTTTTTTTGTTCAGGTGCCATGGGACTGTGTCTTTGTCAGAGAGAGCTTTGCCCTGCCCACCCTGCTGTGGCTATTGGCTTCCAGCTCCACTGTCCTTTCCAAGCAGCCTGCCTTTGCTGTTCCTGGCCATATGCTTTAAAACAGGGGGAAAAATGAGCTGTTTATTGTTCATCTTCATAGCAGAAATGAGTAATGAAATCCTTCAATGGAAAGGAATATCAATAAAATAACCAAACCTCATGTATTGTAGAATTGGATGTTTAGAACTCCTTGGCTCTGCTATTGGTGCTGAAGGGATTAGTCAAGAAATACCATTCACAGACTTCAATTATGCAGCTATTAAGCATGCAGCACTATAAATTTGAGGGTCGGGAGGAGTTCAGGACTACAGAAGGTATTGTCTAAATGAATTTCTCATATTGGGCATGATAAATACATGTATTTTGGAGAATATTTTGAAACAAATATTATACAATTTTATCTTGGAAAATATTAGTAAAATAATGTTCTGAACAAGGTGCAGATATTAGAATTTCATCATAGTGCTTTGAAATCCCGCATAAATTGTAGAGTACTTAAAATTAACAACTTAATCTTTCAAATTTATACTGTGCTGTGTAGGTTATACTATTACTATATGAGCTTCTCTTCAGAAAAACTTTTTTCTTTGAGCTCTGTGCCTACACTCATACCTCTTAACTTCTAGGTCACTTTCCTCACAGTTGTGCTTTTCTCACAGTTGTGATTTGTTGCACTTTCCAGATTATAAGGATAAAGAACAATTCAAGTTTCAAACACAGTAAACAATCCAATTCCAAACTAGCAGTAAGCGTGGTTGTCATGACTGAAAAGAATTTTTTTTCCAGAAGTACATTGCTGTGGTATATGTGCAAAAAATGGATTTATGAGAAACTACTTCTTATTATGAAATATCCTTCATTACATTATTTTAATAATTAAATCAATATTGAAGAAATTTCAGTTTTTCTTTATTATGTGGGCTTCTTTTTTTCATTCTTTGCTTGGAGAGTTGTCCTATTTTAATTACCCAGAGCTAAGTGACTCCCTAATGAATTTTGAATAAAGCTTGACTAGTGTTCATATTACCACATTTTAATTTTTAGCTTTCACATTCACATTGCACAGACATTATAGGTGTATACAAATATCTGAAGACTTTCGGAACACATAGAACACTTAAAAAACCAATGCTGCAGAGGTGGTTGCATGTGAGACAAGTTACTTATCAGCTGTGTAAAACTAAAGGTCTATTAAACTGATGGAATAAAAGAGGAGTTCTTGACATGTCTGTGGATCCCAAGATGTACCATTTACTGGAGCTGCTGGCATTTAATTTGCCCTATGCACTTTTTCCAAGCCCTATACAACTCTATAGCTTGCTTTCATACAATAAAATTAAAACATCCAGTGTAAGTGATCATGTATTATGAGTCTCTATATTAATATAGAAAAATGTAATTAAATTCTCAGCTTTTAAGACTGAGAAGCAAATATATGTTCCAAATCTCACTTTGCCCTTGAAGTCTTCACATAAAATTAGAAATTTCTTGGTATTTACTTACACATTCAATCTTTTAAACAAATATACAAAACAAAGAAACCAACACTGAAAAAGTTAGCAGAAGAAAAAGAGGGAAGAAAGGTGTGGCTAAAATATTTTTTTAGTAATAGCTGTTATTTAAAATGGATACTGGCCCTTAAGTTTTTAGAAGAGTTATTATTTGCATTGCAATCACTTGGAGAACTGAAAGAGTTATTTTAGTTTTTGCTGTCAGAGGGTATGAGCTATCCTAATTTGGTAAGAAAAACAACAGATGTTTGCTGATGTAAAAACATGATCTTTTTTTCCAAAGGTGTTATCTTAGAACAAGAAAATCTACACACAGAAAAAGAAGAGTTAGGAAACTCTGTGAACTGTCTGTGAAAAGAGGTTAACATGATTGAACAGAAGGCAGAGTAACTTGTTAAGACACTGTTTTTACATGAGTTGCCTACAAATAACAAAGTTTTCAGTTTCCCTGTTAAACTGCCGCAAGAATGGCAGCCAATATATATAGCTCATTCTGCAAAGTGTCTCCCCCACCACCTTCCATTCCTTGAATATAAAAGGTGTAATTTTTGCAGAAAAATGTGAACTGGAATGTCTTGTTAACTGACCTATTTAACTTACTATATTAAATATCACATGCTTTCTCGTTTTAAGGTGAATTAGTTCTCTCTCTTGCTCTGAGTGAAGTAGTAGCTTAGTTTGGGAAGAGCACTGTAAGTGGTTCATCTTATCTTTTGGTGTCTTTTCTAATCTGATTAATATATGCTTGGAAAGGAAATGTTAACTGATGATGAAGCTTATAAGCGCTGTATAAGATTGTGACTAGAGTGTGTGCACAAAGAATACCTAGAAATGCTGTGTGAAGTAAGATGTGCTCAATAAAAGCCCCTTCTGCAGGCCATCATTTTCACAAATTAATTCCTTTGTGTTAACTTTCAGTACTTACAAAGGACTTATAAGAAACATGGAGAAAAACGTTAGTTGGGCTTGTTATGGTAAGACAACGGATAACGGTTTTAAGGAGAGAGTAGACTTAGACTAGATACAAGGAGGAAATTTTTTTATAATAAAAGCAGTGAAACACTAAAGTAGGTTGCTCAGGTAGGTGGTATATGCCTCATCCATGTAAACATTCAAGGCCACGTTGGATGGGGCTGTGGGCAACTTCATCTGGTTTAAGATTGCAGAGAGATTGAACTGAATGACCTTTATAGGTCCCTTCCAACCCAAGCCATTCAATGATTTTATTACTTGTGTAAATCAGCATTGTTTCATTTAAAATAATTTGTGTAAAATGTACAGATGAGACAGAATAATAATCCTTGCAGCCAAAGCTCAAATGACTGTGCCTTCCAAGACAAAATGTTTACTTTGTTTTACGCATGAAATAAGTTGCTTTGCATTTCTTCTTGGCACTGCATTGTGATGTAGTAAAGCTCAAAAATGCTTGTAGTATGATTTCCTTTTTGCGTTTTTGTCTCCAACTTCTGCATAGTAATCCTTGCTTCTCAAATAAAGCTGTTCTTCATTCTTTCAAAGTAGGTTGTTTCAGGTGAGTTATGTTTGAAAACTAGTGAGTTTGTTACTTGGGTAAAAGAAGAAACCAATTAAGAAATGCATGATCTATGCAAAACAGAAGAAATTTCACAATGGGAGGAGGTATGTCAGAACATAATGGAAGTAAAATCCTTACAAAGAGACATGATTGGTGATCTTTGGATCACAAAAATTTCGTCATTTGGCAGCAGTGTTAAACTGTGTCATGTCAGCACTATAAAAGTTCTGCTTGAGCTCAACATACTAAGTGAGAAATTTAAAACTGAGTTGGGCTTTCTTTTTAGCCAGATTTCAGTGAATCTCTTCTTTTTTTTCGTTTTAAAAATAAAAAAAGGCAATAATAATGCTACTGGAGCTAGCTGTATTCACTGGAAGAGCATTAGTTTCTGGTCTTCATTTTACGAATTGGTCAGATGGGAAACCAGACTCTGTAAATACCCAACCCATGTGTTTATTGAATGAAGTTTTACACAGCCAGAGATCTCAGAATACTACTTTATGAATAGGACATTCTTTTGTGCTGTATTGAATAAGTCCTCGACTTCGAAAGGAACAAAAACTTGGGGCAAAAGAGAAGGGAGAGGACCATGTGTGAAAGCTGGGATGGATCAGAATCACTTCAATATTTTACTGAATAGTCTATTTTTGAAAGAGTTTTAAGGAAAATGGTCTGTTGGTTTATTACTTCCAGGAGATGATGTGCTATCACAGAATTGTTGAGGTTGGCAGGGAGTTCTGGAGATCATCCTGTCCAATCCCCTGCTCAAGTAGGGTCTCCTAGAGCTGGCTGCCTAAGATTGTGTTCAGGTAGATTTTTAATTTCTCAAAGGGGTGGAAACTCGACAGCTGCTCTGGACAACTTCTGCCAGTACTGTTACCCTCCTGGTGAAAATAAGTGTTTCCTTATCTTCATTCAGTACTTCCTGTGTTTCAGTTTGTGCTCTTTACTTCTTGTCCTGTCACTGGGTGCCACTGAAAAGAGCTTGGCTCTGTGCTCTTTACAGCATCCTTTCATGTATTTACATATATTAATCAAATTCCCCTTGAGCCTTCTCCAGGCTGAACAGTTCTACTCTCTCAGGCTTACCTTGTGGGAGAGACACTCCAGTCTCTTTATTATACTAGTGGCCTTTCATTGGAGTCTATCCAGTATTTGCTGTAGATATTACGGGAGATTTCTTTCACAAGAGTTGGCCTACATCTGGTTCTTAACAATGCATATATTATAGGAGCAGGTATTTAAAGTACAATAACACAACTGGTTTTCCTATTCCCAGTTTCATATTGTTGTGCTTTTACAGAAGCATTCATTCAAATGAATTTAAAAAATTTTGGGTTTTTTTGGTCTATATAAAATGTATATAAAGAGTTGATGTGCCTGCCTCTTTAGTCTGGTTAATGTGCTGTTGGTTGGCTGCATTGTAATGAAAATTGGTAGACTTTTTTAAAATGTCTTCCTTTGATATAAAGTTGAATTTGATATAAAATTTTTTTGTAATGCCACCTGGGTATTGAACTACAAGACAGTTACTGAGACTTGTGATATGTTATGCAGGTGTGGGAAGTCAGACATGTATAATGTATTTGTGTTTTTCTCACACTAGATAGGAAAAATTCAGGAATACACTGTGGTTCCAATTATTGTACCAAAGCTTTGAGAATTCTGTTACCATTTCAAATTGTCCTAACAGCTTGATTTTGTGGTAGTTTCACATTGCTTATGACTGTACTGAAAGCAGCAGTATTTGACAGTTTGTGTTCAGGAACTGGACCTGTCTGGAATTTGGATGTTGTCAGCGAATGAAGTCACATCAGTTTTTTTCCTTTTTCTTGTATCAGTGTATTGGATATATGGAAATCAGGTGCGTTCCAAGGATTATACTGTTGGTATTTGTAAAAGGCTCTGACAGTTAAAAGCATCAAAACACTACAAATGTCTTTATTTTTAGCAGCTCAGGGCTTTGTTGCAGCCACTGTGTCTTGTTCCTGATGGGTTCACAAGCCAAGCTCTGACAGTGAGACAGATGATAAAAAACATCTTCCTTCTTTTTCTCAAGAAGAAATTGTTCCCTGCATTAAGTGGAGATAAGAGAGATCTGAGGAGGGATCAAGGCAATTGAAATGAGAACAAAGAAGTTTCTACTGTTCATCTAAACAAGGTTAAGACTAAGGAGTGAAAGCTTTAGAAATAAAATTCTGCTCTGCTCCTGAACTTATTGGGTAAAATGATCTTGTCTGATTTGTTTTTCTTCTCATTTTCTTTTTTTTTCCAGTGGGAATATATTGTTTTCTTGATTATGATTTAAACTCCATAATCATTGTTGAAAATTATAAATATCGAAGTAATAATTTTGGATATATCAATTACAACTAATGCAGGTCTAGTAAAAGACATAGTAAATGATTCACTTTTTAAATTAACTAATAATAATAATCTTTAGCATCTCAGGCCAAATCAAATAATTTATGAAAAATATTAAATTAATATACAGTAAAATCATGCTTTTAGTAATAAGAATTTTTTTCTTACAAGATGAAAACTTTATTTTTTGATGACAGAGAATTTATTTGAAATTTAGCAGCAGAAAAAAACCACTTAAGAGCTTTAAAGTCAAGTTTTTCTTAAGTTGTGTAATAGTTTGAGTCAGAAATTTATCATAAAGTATATCAAGTGGCAGTCTCTGACCTATATATGAAAAAGTTCAGCTAATCACAGTTACATGTAGTTATATATTAAAATGTCTCTCACACTTATAGACAGTTAATTGCAGTTATCAGAAAGCTGCTTAAAGACTGATGCTTTGATTAAGGTCTATGTCTGAATGCTTAATTACACTACTCTTAATAAAGTTGCAAGGCAAAAATATATAAACCCCTGATGTTTCATCTGAACAATTTTATTTTTCCCTGATAACTGGTAATCTTACATGCCAAAAATAAAAATTATAGACATATAAGTATTTTGGACATAATCAGCTTTTTAGTCCCAAGGGATTCAGCACCTAGAATGTGATAATCCCAGAGCATTCTGAAGTGAGATATCCTCTGGTCTATCTGAAAATATTAATTTTAATTACTATGCTTTGGAGAGAAAAAAAAAGTGACTGAACTTCCCATTTGAATGCAGGATTAAGGTCTGACTGATTGAAGCATCTAAGCCAAGAAAACAGGTTGAAGATGAAGGAAAGTTACAGTGACTTTTGACGCCACAGTGAAGAGCTTGAGTGGTGTCTAAGAGGAGAAGCCCAGTCGCTGTCATGGGCAACACTGTAAGATAAGCACACTCAGGTAGGCACAAACTAATTTCTTTCACCAGCAGAATTCTGTATTCTCTCTTGTTTTGTGGTCATTTTCAGTTTATGCAATCTTTAGTGTCTTGATTATGTTTATGATGCAAAGAACTACACAGTGTTTTTTAGCGGCTTCTCTTACGTTGCTGTAGTGAAGTTTAATTACCCTAAATTTGTTGCACTGCAAGTTTGGAGAAGCCTAACTCCCTCCGTGTGGGTGTTTTTAAGCATCCAAACGCCTGTGCATTTAGTAAGATTTTAGTAAGGTAAATCATTTCAGAAAACAGATAGGAATTTCTCTTGGGGAAACCTAAAAATTCCTTACCAGCAGCTCTCAAGAGACCAACTTAATGACAGTTGGTGGCGGTATGTGTTCTCACATTTTTTTGCAGGAGTAATGACTGTGACCTGTTGGAGCCATTTTTCAGGGAAGTAAAATGTGATCTTACTCATCTTTGTTATCAGAGGCCAGCACTTACATTCATTTTTTCAATTTCTTTTGGAAAGAGGAAGCTTGATTTTTATTTTTAAATTGCTTTTGTGTCCATTGTAAGTTGCAGAATTCCTTTACATTGGAAAATACCATCTCACCTAACTGATGCCTGTTTCCCAGGCAATATTAAGCCAATTCAGTGAAGCTGAGGATCTCATGTGAAATTGCCACTCTCCCAAACAAATCCAAGGGTAAAATGACATATTTGTACTATTGTAATGGTAGGATTATACTGCAATTAATTTTAAGACAGTAATAAGGAGTTGCTTGTAGATTTTGTTTTACATTAAAAACAAGCAACAAAGTAGTTATTAATTTGAAGTAAAAGACACTGAGGTGCCCCAGTTAAATATGCGAAACACAGAAAGCAAAAGATGGAAGTCACAACTAGTGGTGAATTTATTCATGCTTGTTAAAGGTGTTTATTCTGTGGGGGAAAGATGCTGACTATCACTTCTTTTCTTTATGCATTTTTTCCCTTTCTCCTCTACCATATTTCTACATTTTCCTCTCATTAGTATTACAGTGTTCTTGGAGTTGATGTATGATTCAGCGCTCTGCTGAATCACAGACATGGCCATATGAAACATTTTATTGCGAGTGGAATGAAAAGAACAGCTGCTCTCATACCACCTCTCTTTTTCTGAAGCTGTTGGAGCTGAGTCTCGCTAGGTGTCAGCAGAGTAGTCCAGAAAAAGAAGACTTTTTTTTCCGTGAGAATTAATAAAGGAAGTTGCTGGTAACAGTTAAAAGTTCATGCATGTAGCAGATAATCCTAAAGCATATTAGGTGGTTGTTTTAGTTCATGTTAACCTAACCTAGAAAACCAGTGTTATTGTTCTTCCCTTGCCATCAGCTCTGTTTTTATTTCATTGTCAAGCTGCTTTTCACATGTACAAAGTCTCATTGTGTGTCTAGGGAATAGTGACTATGTGCTGCATTTCAGGCAGTAAATGAGAAAGACTGTAAGCTAGAAAAATGATTGCTCAGTGAACTTTTCAAAATACCCAATCTGCTCAGACATGAGGTCTGTAGACTCCCATGAATAACTTTCT
This sequence comes from Illadopsis cleaveri, assembly GCA_013399915.1. Classification (NCBI taxonomy): domain Eukaryota; kingdom Metazoa; phylum Chordata; class Aves; order Passeriformes; family Timaliidae; genus Illadopsis; species Illadopsis cleaveri. The sequence continues at coordinate 117,094 of VXBB01012341.1, forward strand.
CTTCTGTTTCCTGTGTGTTATCCTGTTCCATTGTTTATTCTGAAGACATGTAGAATTTCTGCCTTTTAAAATTATTTTTTTTGTTCTTTATTCTACTAGTCGATAAAAATTTATGTGTTTTCTCCGGCTTTCAACTAGGTCTGACACAGAAGATAGCATCTGCCTTCACACTCAAGGGAGTTATGCTTGCCAGCCATTCAGATGTCATCTTCCACTGGCACGCTTCTTTCTGGCTAATGCTGGGCTCAACAGTGGGTGTTTATTTCATTCTTTGACAAACTCTATCTGATAGATCAGCTTCCCTCAGAATCTCTCCTTCTTTTCCCACTGCCTGTTAAACATTTTGCCTTATTCTTACAGTGGTTTGAAAGGCCTCTTAAACAGTGTGGAACCAAACAGCTCAGAAAAACCTTTTTATAATCAAAAAATTAGTTCTACCTGGAACTTCTGTAATGCTAGCCATAGCTTGCTCCTGGAGAACAAGTAGCTTCTAGTACATGACATGCAATAAAATGTAACTGATACAATCCACATAGGGTGCATAATTTTATACATTTCAATTTATGCACATATATATGGGTATGAAAAGTATGGCATTGCAAGTTTTTAAAATACTTGGTGTATGATGCTCCCTTGACTAGCTTCTTTTCCTTTATTTTTCACACTGGATGCTTGGTATCCACGTAGAAGCAATTGCTAAGCGACTTAGGAAACTGTCTGTGGAAAGTAAAGCTTATTTCTGTATCTATTTATGAAACTGATTCAGCCTCTAAGCAGGAAAGCACAGGTATTGACTTATTGAGGAGGCTGAAAAGTTCATCCTCTGTGTCTGATGAAATTTGTTGAGTTAGAGATGGGTGATGCTACAAGGCAAGAAATAATGACCTCCAAGGCTCAAGGAAGAGTATCAATAAAAATGAGTTGGCCAAAATGAAGACTAGGCAGTATTAAATATGTGAAACTGCTAGTTAATATTTAGCTACTGCAAATGTTCATGAGGTTGCATCCTCTAAAGAAGTAAAGCACTGAGCATAATTACTTTTATCTTTATATATTTCCTGGAATTTATGGCTTTAAAGATAGTGCTCAACAAGACTACTGCTGCATTTAACTTCGATGTTGGGGGAGCAGCCCTATTTAAGTGCTATGGATCACATAGACTGTTTTGTCAGTGGACTAAGGTACATAGGACAGAGAACAAGTGTCTTTTGCCTTTGCCATATCTGGAATATTTGTCCAGAAACAAAAGAAACCCAACACCCCCAAATTACTTCAATGGTAATTCAATAAAGAAGCAGCATGAGTTTTCTGTTTATGGAAATTTATAAAGATTAAAAACATTTTTCTTTTTCACATGAGAAAAATACTTATTATTTATTTAAACAAAAATAATATCTATGCTCAAAATAACCAACATAGTGTGAAGCATTACTGAATGTAATTTTTCAGAATGTGAAAAATGGTGTGAGCATCACTGTCAATAGTACAAGGGAGGGAATCTTTGGTGTCTTAAACTGCAAATGAATAAGTGCATGTGGAAGAACTGTCACAATTCTTATAAAATCATGGCTTTAGATGTGCATAACAATACAGGGATAATAGTAGTAATAATAATAATAAAAACAATAGCAACAACAACAGCAACAATAATAATAATGATCTTCCACCTGTATGTTTTTCAAGAATTGTATATAAGTATCCTGAAAGCCACGATAACTGACTACATCCTTAGCACAGGAGCTTGTGCTAAGAGGAGGTACATTTTCACGTTATGTTAGCTTTTGATAAAGTTATTTCTTTTCTCAGATTGGGCATCAGTGTATGGTCACTCCCTGCTTTAAACTTAATGAGTAAGATCAAGTAGCTCCATGTAGCATGTTGCATTCTGAGTGGATCCTGCACAATATGTAAACCAATACAATAAATACTATCAGGAACCCTCAAATTATTCTCCGTGAGATTTTAATTTAAAGTGGTAGGGATAAAGATCATTAACCGTCTTGTTTGTAAATGTCTCAAGTGCTGTATATAGCACAGCGTTTCTTGTGGCCTGTGGTAGGGTTTGGCTGTATGAATTAGATTTCAAATCATGTTAACACTGGTTATTTTATAACAAAGGGGTTATTTTAAATCTGGCATTGATGCTTGCGGCCTGAATAATAGCCGTGACAGTGCAATTGCTTTATCTTTCCATAGTTAGCTTTGGAACACCAAATGCCAAATGTTCATATGGAACACCGTGTGAAATACTTTCTAATATTGTAAGAAATGTTCTAGGGCTTATTGCAGAAGTCTGAAATCGATTTTGCTGGCAAATGGAAAAAAACCCAACAGATTGAAGGTGTATCATAATTGTTACGTGATGTTTATTTGGCTGTTGATGCACAGAAACACTGTGGTGTCAGAGTTAATGTCATTAATTATATGACATTATGAGAAGGTGCAGGAGTTCCCAAGCAAGAGAGCAGCTGTCACTGAGATCAGGCATACCAAGACAGGGGAGTTTCTGGGGACCCACAGGTTCAGTTCATTGCCACATGCATTCTGTGAAGCAGTCCACCTTTAGTTTCAGGTATATGATGAACAGAGGGATATCCCACAGAAAATGTGCTCTGGTTTTGGTGGTGTTTTTTGGTTTTGTTTTTTTTTAGTTGTTTTTTTTGGGGTTTTGTGGTTATTTTTGGAGGCTTTTTTTTTTTTTTTTTTTTGTTTTTTTTTGGGTTTTTTGGTTTTTTTTGGGGGTTTTTTTTTTTTTTTTTTTTTTTTTGAAGTGACAAGCTTGCCCTCATCTTATAGGGATTTTCTCTTTCCGTAGGTACCCCGTTTTGGTTTCATGAGTGTAACTTTGTAGCAGGTAGGCTTTGAAAAAAGAAGGAAAAATCTCACAGCAGATAAACTGACTGCAATAAAAAGTCATAAAGTTTTGATTTGTTTTAAATAACCTTAGTTTCTTTAATTGGTTCAACTGTAATTTTGTATGAAAAATATGTCTTAAATGATGCATATTCTGGCTTCCTGAGCTCTTCAAATTGATTTGGCTGCTATAGCTAGACATAATGGAGAACTTCAATAATAGAATAAAATCTTGGGGTTTGTGTTCCAAGTATACCTCTGCTCATAACAGCATTTATTGAGGTGGTTTAAGAGCATGGGTCATGCCTCTGCTGCTATTTTTTGTAAGAGTTCTGAAGAAAAAAGAGTGAATTTTTTTTTTTAAAAACAAGCTAGATAATTAGGGCAGAAGTGTCTTAACATCGCAGATTGCTTCCCTGGCGTAATAAAAGTTATTGACATATTTTTTATAGACACTTTCCTGAGCCAAAAATGAAAACAAAAGAAAAGAAGTTCAAAAAATCATCCATACTTTTGAATACAGCAGAACTTTCTGGAGAAAAAAATCAAAACTTGCTTGCACTGAAGACACTGGCCTGAAAAGTTTCATTTTGAATCTATTGGTTTTTAAAACCTTTGGGGTACATTGTTATTTTGCATATAGTTTGTTTAGTATCCTGAGTTGGAAGAGACTCACAAGGGTCATTGAAGTCCAACCCCTGGCCGCTACACGGAAACCCCAAGAGCCACATTGTGTGCCTGAGGGCATTGACCAAGCACTTCTTGAACTCTGTCAGGCTTGGCTTCTTGTGTGCCTGAGAGCATTGACCAAGCACAACTCTGTCAGGCTTGGTGCTGTGAACATTTCCCTGGGGAGCCTGTTCCAGTGCTCAAACACCCTCTGGGTTAAAAACCCTTTTCTAATATCCAGCCTAAACCTTCCCTGCCACAGCTTCAGGCCATTCCCTCAGGTCCTGTCACTGGTCACCACAGAGAAGAGATCAGTGCCTGCGCCTTCACTTCCCCTCACTGAGGTGTCTCCTCAGTCTCCCCTTCTACAGGCTGAACTGATCAAGTGATCTCAACTGCCCTGAGCTTAGTATCATTGGCAAACTTACTTAATATTCCTCTGAGAATGAAATCCAAGTTTTAAACCAAAGTGTCAGAGTTCCATGTTTCTCTAGTTTTCTTCTCTTTAGTGGCAAGACCATGCAGGAGTGTGACAAGAAGTACAGTAACAGAAACAGAGAAATTCTGAATGGTTTTATGTGTGTTATGTAAAAACAAAAAAAGAAAAAGGACAACCTCCTTGATATCACCTCTCTTGAATGTGTGCTTAAAGGCACATGCTGAAGTGTTTATAAAAATGAAAGTATCTAATTTTGGTATGCTTGAAAAAGGATAATTTTTACAGTGAGACTTTATGGAAGCATGCATCTTTCTGTGGATACATAAAAACAAGTCCAACCTGTCTTGGGTAGTCTCTAATCAAGTGATATGCACTTGAATAAATAAAAAATATGTGGTTTTCAAATCAGTCTACTACAGCTTAGCTTCACCTTATCTTTGAGGGGCATATAATGCTACTGTACTGACTGATAGGAAATTTTATAGACACTGGCAATTTAACTGCAGAACACCTGCAAGACAGAATTATTCTTTTACTATTTTTTTTGAAAATTAAAAGCAGACTTAAGAAATGTAATTCAGTTAGTGCAGTAGTTAAAATGATTATATCCAGAATGGATACGAGCTAGAAGCTTTATGGTTTAAGCCATAGTGTGCTGAACATTATATGCTGAAAACTACATTTCACAGCAGGAAATTTGTATTTTATTAAAAGAAGATGTACCGGTTCCTTAAGAGGCACTGCATAAGATGATAACACATTGTAAGGGAGTACAGAAATTTGATGCAGCATCAACACAAGACAGGAGGAATGTCTGAGGATAAAGTGGTTATCTTTGAGGAGAAAGTGGTAAGCAAGCTACACAGCAAATATTAAGCTTGCTAGAAGCTCTTGGAACTACCTTGACTGAGAAAGCAATATAGCAATTAAGCACATTTCTTTCCAGCTGGTTCCACTTGCTGACTGGAGACTCTTTATCAACAATATAAAGAGTTTGTGACTCCTTGGGCATTGGGGAATAGTGCTAAGATTGGCATCTGGAAGAAGCTGGAGACAACAAAAGGAAAACCCAGGATATGGTTAAAAGCAAGTGAGAGTAGAGGAGGAAGGAAGAGATATGAGCTGATTAGGGAACATAAAAGTTTAAGACTTGAAAACAGAGAAGATAAATAACAGATGAAGCAGGGGGGGAAATGAGGTAACAAAATCAGCATAAGAGCCTAGAAACAAGAATACCCTTATGCAACTGTAGGATGCTTTTGCAAGGCATGACTTTGCTCCAATGAGTCCTGTATCTTGATATGAATTTATTGGAAGAAGAGTGGAAATGAAACTTAGCAGTTATAAGTGTATTATCCCATATGTTGCCTGTACTGCAGAATTCCCGGAAGATAATTTCTGGGCAGTTAATTACCCTGAAGTGTTTGCTGCTGTTCTGTAGTCTCAATTGGGAGCCAGTAATGAGCTCTGTGCCTTTTTGTTTCTTTCAGACAACCTATCCCTGGCCAGTTTCCCAATCTGTTATTAGTGTTAAGCTTTATAGTGTCAAGCTTTCTAAAAAAAGAAATAGTTTTAAACATTTTTATACAAATAATGTATTTATTCTTTCAGTCAGAGCTGAACTGTTTTTTGTTTGGTTTTGTTTTTTTTTTTCCCTAGAATCTCTTTTGCTGAAGTGATAAAACCCCTGGCAGTGAAATGACCAAATGCTGGCATTTTAAATGTTTCTGCGGATTTCCTTTTGTTCCTGTTGTTTCTATGGAGTAGTTGCTGTTGCTATGTATTTTTTTCTCTTTGTGTTTGCTGGAACATGACTAGCTGGGTCAACATGCTCATGGTTTTAGTGAGGAGTAGTAGCATAATTGCTGCTTGATTAGAGGAGGTATTTTAGAAACAGATTGCTGAGACAGAAATATCCTTATAATATTTAAATTTCCCTAGCAATGGCATAATCATGAGTAATTAGCTAAACAAGCCATGGTTAATTGTGATCAGGTAACAACCTTTATATTGGCAAAAAAAAGGCCAATGGAAAAAATGGGTGGAAGTAAATCTAAACAATATTTGATGTGGTGGTATCCTGAACTTTGCTGCTAAGTGTGCACTTATGCATACCAATCTAAAGTCTCCAGTGCAATGGAGCAGTGATCCTTTAATTATTTTAATCAATATTATACAGTCAGACAGGTTAAGTAGCTACCTGCCATAGCTCACTAAACTTGATGAAAAGAACTCCCTTTCAGTCTATGTTCTCACGGGTGCACTCAGATGGATGCACTTCCACCTAAAAGGCATGCACATGCCTGACAGCAAGCTTTTGGGAAGTGTTTTGAGTAATGAAAATTTTAACAGTTAATGGGCTGTTTTTCAGAGATGTGAGAGAAATCGAAATGAAGAATGCACCACCAGCAAAAACTGGCATGTTATATCTTCTTGTCCCACTTTCTGTGTTATATTTGCCTACTGAATTTTGGCCGCATGTGTTGCATTTTATTTTTCTGAGGAATGTTGAATGTAATTAATAAGCTGACAAACAGCAAAATTGTGTTTCTTGGATTTTATTCACAGGCTGCAGAATTTCCAAGTCAGTCAGATACCACAGGCTTGCAGTTTAAAATGTGCATGAAATTGAATTTTGTCATCTCAAATATCATGTTGATGGAGAAAAGGCTTTCAAAATTCTTAATTGCAATTGAGCAGAAAACTGAAATTCCTTTATGCAACCAAGACAGAATGTAGTATAGAGATGAAGCAGCTCAGAAGTGAGAGGAGTTGATTTGCACCACCAAGTGCCATTGTGGCTGAATTCTGACCCCTGCACAGGCACAGTTTCAGCCCAATGAAACCTCACAGATGCCAAGAATGTCCTGCCAGCATAAAAAATTCACACTTCCAGCATTCATTTTAATGAAGGCTTCTGCAAATACAGATTTGCCTCTGAATTACTAGAGATCCCCATCTCAGAAGAGAAGACATAAAATAGAAATGTAGTACCTCAGTGCAGGAAAAAAGAGCTTTGGAAGCACGTCTGAGGAGAGTGTTTGTAGCCCAGATTGTTTTAGTTATACAGCAGGACCAAAACTCAGCTGTTTGCATAATGTCAAAGTTTTACAATAGAAATGACTGCACATGATCAACTAGGAATAAAAGGGTTGAGGAGTATCAGCAAAGGAGTTAGAACAAATGCTCACTGCCAGCCTTGCCAGTGTACCATCCTGTGCCAAATGTATAATGAAGTTCTGGCAATACAGTGGCCACATAGTACCAAGATCATGGGCATCTGAGGTTCCTTATTAAACTGTGAATACTGCATATCCACTGTTTATTATATGCCATTTGCTTTAGGCTTAGAAACTCATTAAAAAGCTACAATGTGACCTTTAGAATTTTGAGGTATAATTTGCTACATAGCTTCAATATTTTGATAGTTTTTCTCAAATGAGTTCTGTGCTTGTAATAAACTGTAATATGGACTAGCTTGTTATGATGCATGTTAAAAAATATGGTGCCAAAAGCAGGTTTAAGAATGTGCTATAGTTTTACAGACCCAGTTAGCACACAGTGTTCTTAGCTCCCATAAACCAAGAGATAGCAGATAATTGTTTAGAAAGTTAGAAAAATCTGTGAAGATACAGCTTAACTGAAATTCTTTTTGAAGTGAGACCCTCACCATATATTATAACAGGAATAATTGGACACACTGGGAAAAGAAGTATATACACTAACCATGAAGGCACTTCAGCATTAATCAGAAAAACTGAAACCACTGTCAAGGCTCAATCATTCTTTGATGAAGTGGGCTTCAGAAAATACTTGAAAAGAATAGAAATGCACAAGCCATGAAAGGAATCCTGAACTGACAATACAAAAGCTATGGTTAGGCCAGCAAAAGCCTCCTATTGTTACCTGTAATGTTACCTTTTGGAAACAGCAGTGTCCTGGTAAAACTGAAAATAGAAGACTGATATGTCTTTATTCAGAATGATGGCAATTAAAATGGAGACTCACGTGCCTTTCTTGATGACAAAAAATTATTTGCTTTACACAATGTCTCTGCTCATGGTTGAGATAGCCAGCCTTCATAAGCCTGGTTCATGATACTGCCTTTGTTAGAATTTACTTCAGTAATATATTTTCTGGCAGTATCACCGTCACTGATTTTGTACTGAACATGGGTTTTTTGTTCTATTTTCCCACCAAAATGTCACTAGGCATCATAATGCTTGACTTCACTTGCTACATGTTATTTCATACTTTCTGTGTTCTTGCCTGCTGATGGGACACTACTCCTGCTTCTTCTCTGTGAACTATGGATAATTCATGTCTACCTAATATAAACAGATTTCTGAAATCACCTGAACACTGTTAGAAAGTCTCGTCTTCATTAAAATTTCTCTTTTGAATGGAAAATGGAAGGAGAAATTGGGAAAAGAACCTGGCATGGAGTGATCATTAGAAGCAACTTTTAATGGAAAGAAAATTAGCATCAAATTTCACTTTCACAGACATTTAGTCTTCTTGGTGATGTATCTTTACATTGTGAATATAATCAAATACATTACTGATGATGTTTCATGGTAAGATGATGAATGATAGAAAGCTTCTGGACAAAGAAATATTAAAACTAGGTAATGAGTTGGTTCATTTGGATCAATGCAATTTTGACCTTTGAGCTGAGAGACAGAAAAGTAAAGGACTTGCTGTGAGTTGAAGATTCAGTACAGTCATACCATCAGTTCAACAACTCCATCTTTAACCTAAAGAAACACAAAGAACTCCTAAACTGTTGGTAGGGACAATATTTGGTAGCAAATGTTTCTCAAAATAAATATCACTTCAGTCTGCACTTACCTAGGTTTTACAGAGCTAAAATTATAGTAGCTGAAGATTAAGCCAGTGCAAATTTAAACCTGAAAATACTTAAATAATCCTAGTATTTTGCTCTCTGTTCAGGGTCAGAACAAGACAAATAAATTGCCTTGTGAAGATCTTTGTAATGGAAACAAGTTGAAGGCATATTTTGACAAGACTGCTATGGCAGAAGCAGGGTTATGACTAAGAAATGACAGCAAGGAGGGAAGCTGTGCAATGAATTCAGTTTTTGGGAACATGTATGACTAGTACATCCTTTTATCAGGCCTAAGATGCATGTATTACTAATGACTAGAAAGAGACCTGAGTGCCAAGGCCCTGTATGTTTTTGGATGTTCTCTTTTTTAACCTGTCTTACCGAAATAGAAAGCAAGAGAGAGGGGACAAAAGGTACATAATGTGAATCTGCTTCTGAAACTACACAGTCTCATGTTACATAAAATTTTAATTTATTTACATTAGGAAGACCTACCAGACAAAAGCTGTGCCTGAGGAATCAGAAGCACATTGTCTGGTCTTGAAAACTTTTCTTTATGAAGCCCTTGTGCAATTTGAAGGCAAGAAGTATGCAGTTACACTTAAAGACAATAAAGACATTGTGAGTACATTTTATTCTTTATGCCTTAAAATGTCACAAAGAATATGTGGGGAAAGCTACTGTTGTAATGCTGCACCTTAACGTTATATAGTGAAACTACCAGCTTATAACATTCCTCCCTACCGCTCTTCAATTCTTTTAGGATATTTGAAGAGTACAGCTGGTGGATTTTTCCCCATGGACATGTCTGTTTTTTGCAATGTAACAATGCCAAAAAAGCATGAATTCTTTCTTAAAGCACACAAGATGATTTTTAGTATAATTTTTTTCCCATTCAGAGTACTTAAGGAATATTAACATTTCTTTTCCATTGCAGGCAATGTAGGCTTGTTTAGCAAGGACACAATATGGGAATTTTTAACTTTCTGAAACTTCAGCAATGAACATGAAAGAAAATATCTGTTGGTTCCCTATCCACTTATCCTATCTGTAATATTACTTTGCAGCTAAGAAAGACATCCCTCCCCAGCATTCTTCCCATCCCTAGCCATCTGGAAGATGGAGAAAGCGTGATGGTTGCACTGATAGCCAGAGGGGCTACAGGTTTAGAGTGTTGATGTTTCATGCAAAGGCTTTCAGCATATCACTGTTGTGTATTTCCTTACAGAGAGGGAGTAATGTTCTTTTCTGTTTTATTTTGCTGATAATTTGTGGAGCCATTTGAAACCTCTGGAGACAAATATGTTCCTCTCTTAGAAGATGTCCCACTGTCTTGAATATGGTAGCAGTAATTAAAACGTTAGGAAACTTCCTGCAACATCAATAGAGAACATGTCTTGATCTATGTTACTTGGAATACCATTCAGCTTTTATCACGTGAAAATGGAATTGCCTCTGGTTACCCTGATGAATCACTGGTAGTCACAAATGCTAATTACATTACCATGATGCATGATAACAGCTTTGACAGGTATTAGACTACTTTTCCTTATTTTCTGAAGGGGCTGGTGAAAGTATTATGGAATTGTCCTGAACTGTGCTTACATCCTTTAAAGCCATAACAACCATATTTTTCATCAGTCTGTAGGTTTGTTTTCAACAGTTTAGAGATTCACTCATGCTTTAGACATTTCTGCATTGATGGAAAACAATGCAACAATGTGATGAATATTTATGGACAACATACGGGATGAAGCAGGGGGAGGAAGGAAAAACAATAAGGTCAGCTTCTATTCTACTTCAATATGTTTTATCTAACAAATCCAAGAGAGAAAAAAGTTTTTACTGCAGGTATAGATTAAAAATTTATGTAAACTTACTGATCAACTCAAAAATAGTAGAGACTTTTTTTTATATTGATAATGAACATAATGTTTACCAATACAGTTTTTGTAAGTACCTTAAAATATGACTTGTAGGATTGAGATTTCTTTTGCCAGGTTTCTTTTTGGTTTGTTTTGTACTAAAAGATAAACAATCTGGCCACGGGAAGTCATGCAGAGCAATCAGTATATCTGAGGTAAATTTTTGTTGTTTTTCAGGCAGCCTCTGGCTGTATAAAGCAAAATATAGATATGATTGTAAGTTTAAAATCAAGCTTGCTTTGGCAAAATCTGTACACAGGGATTTCCTTTATGGTGAACTGAAATATTTAATCTTTCTACATGCTATAGTTTTTGCTAGAAGATACACTCCTTTATGGTAAGACTTTGATGGTTCATGACTTACGGAGGGAAACATTTCTTAGATTATGACATTTTAATATTGGTTGCTGAGTTGGGTTTTCCAGGATTATGTTGGAAGTGCAGAAGTCTTACTGATGTGTGTATTGTGATGAGTACCTTCACTTTCTAGATGCTGGGCTGTCATAACTTTTATGTGGTTATTTTGTGCTTAGTCTGGGAAAATGCAGTGTCCGAAATGGAAGTGTCTAGTCTGACATGAACAGTGAACCAGCACTGAGCAGTGTCGGAGGGAAGGAGGTTGAGGTCCCAGTGTCTGGTGAAGTTGTCCAATACGAAGGCTGCAGGCAGTGTTATCTTGTAGTATTTCTAAATTTGTCCTCTTAAAAAGTTAACTGGTGTCCAAGTTTGAATTGGGATATGCTGGTTAGTTATCAGACTAAAAAGCTTTGCTTATGGCCTGCAGCCAAGTCTAACACTCAAGTGAAGAAAATTTATTGTGTCATGAGTCATTCAATCTTTTTCAATTTCTAGAGTTTCTTTTCCTCCTTCAGTGAACTATGTATTTAACAGTTTCAAGAAATTCCTTTGTTGATAACCAGACATTAAACCTGTCCTCCATCTTCTGAGGAGCTTTCTGGAAAAAGGGCGTTGTGCATCTTTTGTGTTCAGCACAGGAATGCAATGCTATGTCACCCCATTTTCTCAGCTTCCTCAACACGTTGCTGTTGACTTCCAAGCCCTAATCCTCTGCTGACAGATGCACAGAACCTGTGCCAAAAGAATATGAAATGACATAATCAGGTTGTGGCATAATGTGTGAGGACAAGAGCCTGGAAATAGCACTCCTTCAGCCTTCTTAGCTGTTATAGTTCCTCTCTCCTGTAAGTTTCTGATAATGTTATGTCACATGCATGCTTAAATAGTCTGGCAACAGGAAAAGAGTCAATACTTTAGGAAGTAGATGTTACTTCCCTAGGTCTGTGCCAGAATATATAAAAAGCATGTTACATATTAAAAGCTGCTTCTTTCTGCACAACGAATGTCTTGGTCACTATCTTTATCTTCCCAAAGCCTATGTGAAGTAATAATATGAAATACAGGAAGACAAAGGAAAACTAAAGATGACACACCTATGTCTCTGCAGTAAAAGCATGATTAGGACGGTGTATGACTCAAAATCCGAGTTACCATGCAATATACTTAGACTACTGAGCAAAGTCATGATGGCTACAGTTTTACCAGGTAAAGTCTTATACTCCTGCTTACTTAAAAAAAACCCCAGATGTTTGTACTTGTCTTGAACCCCAGATGTTTGTACTTGTCTTGTCTTGTTTTATATATATATATATGAGACACAAATTAAACACGATTTTCTTCATTGTTTGAGCTCTTTCAAACCACGATGAAAGGTAGAGAAGAGGCACCCTATTAATATGCATTGACACAATAATTATAGCATTGAAAGTAGAGGGGAAAAGATGTGGATACAAACCCTAAATGTTTTTTGCTGCATATCTTGAGATAATTGCGCTGCAGGAAAAATCATTCTAAATTCTAATCAAGCAGAAAGATCTAACCAAAAAAATGCCCACTGTGAGTGGTCAAGGGGAAACACAGACAATCTGACAGATCTCAAATCAGATATATTTGAATCTCTGGAAGGGAAAGTAGTGAGAAATGGCAGGATTTATCACAATTATTGGAATGTTAGTAACAGCCCTGGTTATCCAAATGTCCTAGCAGAAGTATTTTGTATTATGAAAGAAAACTGTGGGAGACATAGGAGTTTTCAAAGCAAGTTGGAGTACTATGCAAATAAAGAACTTGCAGAGAATGTGAAGTAAAAGATTTGAGTGTTTAGGGCTGTTTCTCACCCAAATGATTCCTCTTGACGTGAGAGACTGTAGAGAGTACAGAGGAAAGGAGCAAATAAAACAAAGGTTTTAAGAAAAATTATCTGAAGTTTAAGAATCCTTGACTTCTTTTTAACTAAATTCAAAGACTGTAGAAGCAGTCATTCAGAAGGAATTATCCTCAAGAAGAATACACTAGAATGTCAAGCTCAAAGTTAGAAAAGTTTGTGTATTACTTCCTTAATATGACTTTTTTCATTTATTCAAACAACGTGCTTACTTATCTGGAGAAAAATGTCCTATCATTTAGTTAACACAGATACGATACTTCATAAATCCATTCAAGCAATGTTTCCTATGAAAAGGAATTAATTATTATCATTTTTTTTAGCAAATGTTTCCATTATCAAAAAAATGCTAAATATAACTGTGCTTGAAAGAGATATATTTCAACAATAGTAGAGAAGATTAAAATGTGATGAATATGAAAGCAATTTGACAAAAAGTTCTGTAAACTGATAAATTTCAGGCTGATGCTGATTCTTTTTCATTTCCACTTGTCCTTGAAAAACATGAAGTTGCTGTATTAATTCATCACCTAGTATTTTCAGATTGATTAGGTAATAACAACTTTGGATCCTACTGGTGCATTGTTCAGACACTCTGTAAACAAGTAATTCATCTCACTTGAGGGATTCTCCTTCTGGTTTAGTAAATAAATACTGGCTGAAACAGTACAGTGTTTCAAAGCACAAGGTTTTAATCAGAACTGTGATGCTAGTAGTATCTAGAAAGGGTTTAATTGGAGTGTGTTGTGATGATTGCATGTTGCACAACAAAGGCAGTTCCTTATGGAGTCACAAGAAAGGAGGATGGTTTAGTTTACCCAGTCAAAGGTTTCACAGCTCGAAGCTTGGGGAAAGAAAGTAAGAGGCTGAGCATTGGCTTGTTACCCCAATAAGGCTGGATTTAAAAGCTTCTCCAGTATAGGCACTTATTCCTGTCTCCATATCTTGCTGCTATCAACCACATGCATGATACAAACACTTCACAGAGTTCCCCCATCTTGACAGTAATCTTTTGGCCATATCTTTCAGACATTCATTGCAAAACAGAAACACAAATAACACAAATGACACACTTTAAAAGAAATTTATAGAGGTACTATAGAGGTAGTAGCAATAAATGTGGAATGAGACATTTATGTCGGAAATAATTGTATAGTTTAGAAATATACAGGCCTGTCATGGTAGCAGAGACCTTAAGAAGGGAGGCAACCAAGTTCAGTGATGATAAGACACGGGGCATAATCTAGAACTGCTTATGGCTACAACCAAGTCACCAGCGGTCAGCTAAAACAATGCAGACCTATGGTGGGACAAAACATCTCTGAGGGGTGACAGAGAGAACAAAGAAATAGAACCCAAAAATGTAAAATTTATTTATTATGATAGTAACATAGAACTGCACATCAGTAAAGGAAAATATGTAAAAAAATCTTAATAAACACATAGAAGTGACTCTAAATGGATTCTAGGTAAGGAAGAAGTAATCATATTTGGTTGAGAGATCAAAATTATTATATATATAAATGGTTATATTATCACCTGTGAAGTGTACCAGATGTTGACATCTTGCCATACAGTCCCCAACCCCCACCAGATTGAAGTGTCCAAATTTAGAATCCAGAGAAGCAGTGGAAGGGTGAGCATAACAGTAGGAAGAGTGGAAAGTGTAAGGTTTGTGTGTGTAACTGTCTCTAATAAGTGATTTCTGAAGTTATGGGAGTGTGCTATTATATTTCATTGCTTGGAGCACGGGTTACACACAAGTCTGATATGGTATGACAAACTGCTGGGAGGAAAAACCAGCGTGAAGGAAACAAGCAACTCTATTCCTCAAGAAGGCTTTGCCTTGAGAAGGATTCTACATATAGGGGTAAAAATTCCTTTTGCTGTAAATTTTGGAGCTATTATCTTTTCTACTGTAAAATTTTCAGTGCTGTAACTGCTCTTCCACCTTTGAATGTCTCTGTGCAGATCACTGCTAAAACTCACTTTCATTATTCTTGAGGGCTGGAATCCCTTTTCAGCACTGTTAAGTGCTCTTAAGGGAGAAAAATATATCTTGAAGCACTCACAAAAGGAAGCAGTTTCTATCTGCTGCTTACTTCCCAACACTGTGGAAACAGTTTGGTATCACACAGTAACAACAGCCTTACCTTTTGTGAGGCTTCATAAATTTCCAGGGTTTACACTAGTGTTGTTATTAAACGTAAGGAAGAATGAAATCATAACTTTTTAAATTTTAGTTTTAAAAATGCTCGTATGTTTCAGATTACAGACACAATATTAATTTCTTCACTTAACTTGTTCAGCCAGTGAGTTCCAGGAAGAGTCAAACCTCAGCACCAAACAAAAGACAAAGTGAAAAATCATAGTAACTGTAATGTTAGCACATACTGGTGACAAATTCTCTTGATGTCTCCTCAGGAACAGTAAATTAAGGCGTATTTAGCTAACTAAGTTTCTACTGATTTTGGCTGGGATACAGTCAACTTTCTTCAGAGTGGCTAATGTAGGGCTGTGTTTTGGATTTGTGCTGAACACAGTGATGGTAATAGAGATGATTTTGTTATTGCTGAGCAGGGCTTGCACAGAGCCAAGGCCTTTTCTGCTTTCCATACTGCCGTGGTGGTGAGGGGGCTGGGGATGCATGGGAAGCTGGGAGGGGACACAGCCAGGGCAGATGATTCCAACTGACCAAAGGGGATATTCCAGACCATATGATATCATTTTTGAGTGATGGTATTTGTTTTCACAAACCATTATTAAATCTGATGGGCCTCTGCTTTTGTAGAGATGGCTGAATACCAGTCTGATCATGGGAAATAGTGGATTAATTCCTTGTTTTGCTTTACTTGAGTGCATGAGTTTTGCTTTTCCCAATAATCTATCTTTATCTCAACTCTTGGCTTTCCTGTCTTTTATCCTTTCAATTTTCTTTCTGACCCTACTGATGGGGGAGTGGGCCAGTGGCAACTGCCTAGGGTTTGGATGCTGGCTGGGCAGCATGACAGTGTTTCACTGATGAAATAGAACCATCTGTACGCTTGTACATACATGAAGTCACCGTAACACAGAGCAAGTCAAATTAGGTGAATTGCATCCAAAAATCATATGGGATAATTAGAAAATTTTGTGACTCATAAAGAAGCAGCAATGGGAAAGCAAGGATCATCTCCTTTAGAGTGCATAGGGAGCATTTTAATTAAAACAATAAACTTTATAGTATAGATTGGAGATAGCACTTTAACATATTAATACCTAAGTGTGGAGGCTGCACAATAATTTAAAGGTGGCAGTTTCGATTTAGTATAACTCTTTGCACAAAGAGATAGTGAAGAGAGTAATCAATTATCTAGTGCTGAGGGTTACCAAACAAGGCTGAAGTGACAGCAAAAGGCAATGAATGCACAGTGGAAAAGGCAAGTTTGCAAATTTAAAGGCTTAGATGCAAGAGCAACAAACTGAGTAATGGTGCATGCAGTAACGAAAATCAGATGCTGCTAACATAATGTCTCTTGCTGTTTGTGCCACTGAACATTGATACTGCTGCTGAGTGCTTATTTGTAATGATGGCCTCAATTGCCATGAGGAGGAAGGGAAGGGTAGGTAGGTAGTTACATTGCTCTTTATAACATGTGTATTACAAATTTTTATAACATGTGCATTACATACTTTTTATAACGTGCATTAAGTTATCATGAGCCTCACTAACTATTAAATCAGGAGTGGATAGAGATTTTAAAAAGCTGGTGATTATTGCTGTGATTGAATATCAAACGCAGTGGTTGATTAAGTGCCATGTATGTGAGAGGCTAAGCAAGTGGTTATATTAAAAAATTGCAAATAATTACATCAAAGTTCTTTTTTAGTACAAGGTGGGTGAAAACATGCAATCTTTCCTGCAGACTAACCACAGAAAAACCTTTATTAGCACCACAGCAGAAAAAGGGCTTAATATTGCTTACATTTCTCTGATGCAGAAGAAAGCAAGTGAAGGGTGGAAGAAAGACTGAAAAATTGTGTGCACTTTAAATCAAGGCAGAGTGTAAGACAATAGTCCTTGCAAGCTGACTTTACTCTTCAGTAGCCTAATGCTTTTCCTCACATGTGGATGCTTTGATTTCATCAGAGCTGGCCTCTATTTACTTGTATTTTGCAAGATTTCATCTTTTTGCTTTTCAACATCAGTAGATTATGAAGAAACCAACTGGAGTAAAAACAGATGGTTTATATTTATTTCCAAAACAGACATAGTTGCATGATAGAGATTCTGAAAAAGAGAAGCAAGTGTATTTTGCAAGCTTCCTGTATCAAGAAGGAACATTTATATATGGAGGTTCTACATATGCTTGAATGTCACCAGTGTCTCCTTTTGTTACTGCAAAAGAAGGGCAGGGGACTGAATTTCTGATGGTTTACGCTACGCAGATTTAGAGACAAAGTATGGAGGCCCAAGTGGTTCTG
Source organism: Illadopsis cleaveri (assembly GCA_013399915.1). Classification (NCBI taxonomy): domain Eukaryota; kingdom Metazoa; phylum Chordata; class Aves; order Passeriformes; family Timaliidae; genus Illadopsis; species Illadopsis cleaveri. The sequence goes on from VXBB01012341.1 coordinate 134,535, forward strand.
AGAGCTGCACCATTTCTCCAGATGGACAGAGATATAGTCAACTAAGTTTGGGAAGATGAACCAGCAGTGAAGAATGAGCATCTTCATTCAGTAGTAATAAAACATTTTAAAAAGGAAAAGCATGCTATGTATTGGAGAAATTGCTTACACGGCTTTAACAGGCACAGTATTGTCTGCTGAGTCATGTGGAGCTCCATTTCAAGATTCATTAACCTCAGAGCTTACATATATCTAGTTCAACAAGCTAATCTAAGTGGGTGAAATCCCTCTATAAGCATTAAGCTCCTGTTTTAACATTTCTGCTCATAGCACAGGTGCATATTCACACATCCAGAACACCCAGGCTGCTTTAAATAGCCTATCTTTCAATCAGAAGTTAAGAAAATCTGCCTGTCATTTGGTTGTATTGTGGAAGCTGAAGAAAAGTACTTCTGTCAGTATTAAGGGTGTCACACTTTTGAATGTGTTGGAGATTATCCTCTTGTATTGCTTCTACACACTGTTGCAGAAGAAAAGTAGCTTTAGCTGAGGCTTAAGCAAAATGCTTTCAATTCCCTCAGAGTATATGTTTAGCTAGACTTTTAAAAAAATGACATACTGACTCTTTGCATGTCTCATGTCACACTAAAAATGTGGTATATGTATCTTAAAATGAAACCCAAATGTTAGAGTTAAAAATAAAAGTAAGTTATAATTCTTTAATAGGCCGTCTATAAACAGAAAATAAATGGGCAGTAATAAATATCTAAAATTATGCAGTTAGCAATAAACAGGTGAGGTAAAGGTCTGTGCTTTGCACTACTTCTTGCAGTTGCATTAGCCCTTAAGTCTTACTGTCTTTTGTGAAAATGTTGTTTTTGCTCATATGCAGATATGGGTGTCTTAGAACATGTGTCCAACTCAAAGAGTACATTGACTGGATAAATAAACAATTAGAGAGCCAAGTCTAGTGAACAAATTCCAATTTGCTGTTATCTGGATTACCATTGCTTGCACCAATGTAGGTAATTTCTGAGGATGAAGAACTTGTTCAAATTTTTTTACCGCCACTGATGATAACAATAATGAGGCACATGTTTAAAATGGTGAACAAAGCAAGAGTATATGAACTGAAGGCAGGCAGAGAGAGATGGATAATGACTGTTCCTAAATTTTCTGAGGGCAAAGTTTGAGAAGTTTGACTTACGGTGTGCTAACAGCAAGAAACTTGACTCTTGCCCAGCCTCAAACAAGAAGCTGCCATTCACAGTGTGCAAGTAGCCTGTGCTGAGATGGCATGAACTGGTACTGTGATCCAGATACCTGAATCTTGCACGACAGAAGATCTTGAATCTGCTTGAAATCATGTTTATCAATGGGACATTTAAAGTATTTGCTATGGTTTTGTACTGCAAAAAGCAGTTTGCTATCTTGCAATTTTTTTTCATTCAATTTTGCCAAAGTTTTTCTTACTGGGAGACTGTAGGAAAACTAGGAGAGCATTAATGGGTTTTCAACATTTAAAACATCCCAGTGGGTTTACAATCCTGGCTGCCAGACCCTGTCATGACCCACCGTGGCAAGTCCCTGGCATTCCTAGTCCCAGGGAACCACATACCCTGCAGTGCCTTGGCACTGGGAAGCTTAGAGTAAGCCTTTGACGTAGGTGAACCCTTGACAGAAGTGAACCTTTGACTAGGAAGGCAATGGTGTGGAGTTCAAGCTGATCACAGGAGTGCAGCTTCTGTATCAGGATATCATCTGTTCAGTAGATTTAAGTGGTTGTTCAGTAGCTTTAGCAACGCCAAGCCTTTTGATTTTGAATTTTGACTTCTTTTTCCCAACATTGATAATTCAATAAGGCGGGTCCCAATCTTCTGTTGAGACTGACCTGCATTTAATCTGAGGATGAGAAATCTTAAAGAGTGCTTTTGATTACATAACCATAACGGAGAACACCACCACACATGCAGATATTGGCTAATCACAGACGCAGGGTAATGAATCATAACTTGCACTGTAGTTTTGTGGTCTGGTTTTGTGTATATGTGCCAGGAATTTACACCTTTTATTAGCATTATTGGATTCTGACACTATTTAAAAGAAAATGCCTGTGGGATGTGAGTAACAAGGCTGAGGAAGACTGAATCCGTATTATATTCCTCTGAGGCTTTGTATCAAGAGAGATTTTGCTGAATATGAAAAAAAGTCATTTCACATAGTAATGCTGGCACCAAGCCCAGTTTCTTTATGGAGGTAAGATAAATGAAAATCAAGGTGGAGATATATTTATTTGATCATATAGCTTTTTTTTCCCCCTCTATTCCCCCCCTCTATATCAGCTTCTAAATAAAGTTATTAAAGATAATTCCAGCCCCTTTACTAAACCAGATTTTATTTAAAGGAAAAGTGGTCTGTCCTCCTGGGAGCAATTTGCTACTCTAAAATGGCTTTCTCTGAAGTGTTTATTGAAAAGGAGAAATTATTCCCCATATTCTCTCCATTTGGAATGGAAAGCTACTCTAATACAGCCAATGATTCAAGGAAATGAAGAGTGCAGAGCAAAAGATTTTTTGATGAAAGTGTGGGAGAGAGGCTCAGGAAGCAGACAGTAAAATCTTTTGAGGAAATGGGAACATGAAATGCAAGTGTGTGAAGAGATAGTGATGACCACATTTTCCATTGGCAGAATAATGATGACAATTTGAAAGTTATTTAGGCAAGTGCCATGCCATGCTTTAGGCACTTCTATGTGGACATTTTTTGGATCACCTTCTTGGAAAGTATATCAGGTTCCTCAGCTTCTTGAGAAGCATAATGGTGGGGGAGTGAGACTTAAATTCTGCAGGGTGAATTCAGGAGAAATTATAAACTACATATTATTAATGGAATAATTTGAGAGCTCTGACATTCTCACATATCTTCTTTGTTAAGGAAAATACTCAATCCTGTGTGAGATTCCATTAACTTTCAGTTTTCCAGCTTTGAAATTGGGACTATGACTAGATGAGTAAGGTCTCCTGGAACTGCTGATGTGCAGGATAGTAGTGGAGTTTGTACCCTAAGACCATGCTCTACTCAGTATATTTTCTATCCATAGTATTTGTCCTCTGGTAAATGACAGTTTCTTGCTTATGGAGTACTTCACATAAGGAAGAACTGTAGGGTCAGGAACATTATAATCTTGGGGATTTCTTTGTATTACCCTTCTTCAAGACTTAACTGAAAGCAACAAAAGATAGGTACAGATTTTGGAGGTCTCTATTAATAAACACTGTTTTACACTCCTACTCAGCATCCTGGGAAAGCTGGGATATTGTGAGACACAGTTGAGATAATCTCTCCTCATCTCCACCTCCAAAAGGAAAATCAAATAATTTGAAGGATGTCCCTTTTCCCTTTTTCTTTTTCTTCCAAATACATTTAGCAGGAAGGTAAAGAATCTAGTGAATATTCTGTTTCCAAAATATATCTAAAATTCTTCTCTATGGCTCATCTGCAAGGCAACCACTCACTCAAACTTTGTTTCTGTCATGCCCCACCCATGTCCTCTGACTGTCCCTACCTTTTATCCAAGGTATCACTTACACCAAGAGCGAGCTGATCACTCACGCTCCTCTTGCTTCTGCTCTTTAAGCTCTGTTTGTCACCATCTGGCTGTGGCCAAGCCCAGCTACCTCCTTGGAATGCCTTCACAGCCCCGCTCTTCAGTTGTCCTGTTTTTGTAACACCTGCTGTAATAGACAAGATCAAAATAATATGCCCATAACAAAGAAAATCCTACCTGAAAGAAGTACCATTTCCTCCAAATTATGTCTCTTAAACAGGCTGCTTTTCAGTTTGATCTTTTGTCTTCCATGTCTGCAACATATATTGTAGATTAGGGCAAATATTAATCCTAGGCATATTTGGACAGATTTAATTGGCTCAGATGTTCATGTAGCTTTACAATTATAAAGGTTAGTGACAATTTCATTTTAATTTAAGCTGTTAGAAGTGAAATTCCCCCAAAATCTGTAAACAAAGCTCTAATTGCATGTCTCTGATCCGCTCATTAGTCTTATTCCTTTCCCTTTCATGAGATTATGACCATCTCACTCAATTTTTTTTTCCCTGTGACTCCGTATAGAATTTCTTTTTCTCGCCTAGGCTTCTGTTAACAGGCTTATAAATGACATTTTTGAATATTTTTCAGGAAAACAAATAAGGTTGTTTCTAACTTTTAAGAAGACTAGTGATGGGGCAATGGATGTTTATAAGAGATAATCATCACTTTTGAAACAGGATCATATCCTATGATGGATGGTGGAAAATGTTTAAAAAGAAAAACAAAAAATAAGGAGATAGGCAAGGGCTTGCTTTTAGAAGTAGGTTAATGAACATCAAAGATATTTTAGAAATAAGGCAGAAAACAATAACATCAGACATTGGCTTTTGTCCTTATGGAAATAATTCTTTGCAATTTTAAAGCACAAAAATGGTTTATCAATTGCCTTTTTTTTTTTTTCTGAATTAAAACTTGAGTATTGCTGCCTTAACTGATTTTTTTGAGTGGAAAATATTACTGAAATGTAAGGGTCACATAAGCTTTATGTTTTGCCTAATGCAAAGAATAGTGAAAGGAACATGTAAGACAACTTTTAAATATTGTACTACTGTTGACACTATGCTGATGATATTCAAGAGATAATAGGTCTGTTTTTTCATGTTGAGGTTCATGGAATTTTTATATCTGGTTAAGGTTACTGCTTTCTTGATTATTTCATTGATTAAAGCATTATCTGGACAATAAATTGTGTTAGGAATTACTTAAGATGTAGGAAAACAAGCACTGTTAAACTTGAAGGGGAAAAATGTTTCTGTAGAAATGAAAAATTAACTTCCTCTTTATTAGTAAAAAAAAAAAAGCAGCAGCTTTTGAGACGTCTAAGAATAGTAAGGGAAAAAGTATGGAAAACTTTGTTGATATGGGAAAGAAGCCAGAATTCATAATAAAAGTTGTCATTAGAGACCCCAATGCTTTAGATTTAGGCAGTTTTTAATGACATTTGGACTGCATCAATTGTTATTATGCATGACTGCAGCATCAGTAACACACAGTTGTATATTTTGCCTAAAATACAAATGGTTAATAAGGTTGTTATTATATAAATACCTGAGCAAAATCAGAAAAATTTAAGTAACCTCAACTGTGTTTATGTGTCTGTGTGTCAAGGCTCAGTGAAAGTTGGCTGAAGACATATATGTCCTCATGCCCTCTCTTTCAGTCTGTATCTTGTTGTTCACTGTCATAGTGACAAATGAAAACGTTTCATGGCAGCAACTGTCAAAAGCCCTCCTGTGAGCCCTCCATTTTCTTTCTCTTTCTCAGTCAAGAGCTGCCATGAAATATGACTTCATATCAATAAGCTACAACTTCATGATCAAATAGGCTAGCTGTTAGTCACTGGCTGGTGGCCATTTAGATGGTGAATAATAGGCTTTACTTACCCATTTTTCACTGAAAGGGGAAATAAGTCTCTCTTTATAGGGTACCTCATATTACAAACATGGAATATTTATCTGTGACACAAGAGCCTATTCAAACAGTGCAGTGTCAAACTTGCTATAAATGGATGTGCTGGCTGATACATAAAAAGGTGCTTGGCCTGTATCCTGCTGGCTATGAAGGTTCCAGCAACTTTGTCTTTCCTGGCATCCATGTTACTTAGAAAAGCAATGAATGCATATTTATTACTATATATGGTGCTGCTCTAATAATTAGCAGCTGCCGGCCATCTGAGTGTTTTTCCTCTATTCCTTTCATCCAATCCTCTGTCTTTTCTGACCTGCCTGTACAGGATCTTCATTTAATGAAAAATAGTTTAATGCATTTCTGGTCATAACTAAACAGTGCTGTTGGGTTGGAAGTATAAATTTGATGTGGGGCATAAAATTTTTCAGGGAATGAAAGATGTGTGTCCAACATTAGTGAGAGCCTTAGTACTTAAAAAAATTCACTGATGAAACATCCTGGGAAGTAAATGGATATGTTTTCCAGAATAGGAAATAAGAAATCTGTATATAAACAACATAAAGAAAGAGAAAAAAAGACACCTGTAAATTGTGCAACTCATTTTTTTGTAATATCACTTTTCTCTCCTAATGAGCACCAGTGAAAAATCCATGTATGTTGTATTTTCTTAATGATCACCAAAGTGAGTAAATTATTCTAATGAATGAAGAGTAATTTGGTATCAGCTGGTGTTGTTAGGTCATTATTGATCATCCACTCTTCAAGCTAAGAAGTCTTGAGGCAGAATTCATTCCATCAGTTTTGTCCCTCTACTCTGCCTTGCTAGTTCCTGTTCCTAGCCCTGCAAAGGTTGAACATTCAGCAGATGGTGACAAAAATTGCTAAGGAACTGGAACATTTCTTTTAAGAAGACAAGCTGGGAAGGTTTTGCCTGTTCAAACTCAAGAAAAGATGAGTGAGAGTCATGTAAATATTTGAAGGGACGATGTCAAGAGGATGCAGCAGGGCTCTTAGTGGTGCTGAACAATAAAAAAAGAGACAATGGGCAGAAAGTGAGTCACAGAAATTTCCATCTGAACATGAAGACGAACTTCTTTACTGTGCAGGTGACTGTGCACTGGAGCAGATTGCCCAGAATGATGATGGAGTCTCCCCCACAGGAGATATTCAAGAACCATCTGGATGCAATCCTGTACTATGTGGTCTAAGACAACCCTGCCTGAGCAGGGAGGTTGAACCAGGTGACCCACTGTGGTCCTGTCCAACCTGACGCACTCTGTATTTCTGTGGTTCTGTGATTCTGTGACTATGACAGCAATGTCTTTTTAGTTTTAGAAACATAATTATAAAAGGGAGAGTGGATCTTTTGATAATAATGCAAAATAAATCTACTAGTAGTTCTCTGCTCTTCAAATTAATGTTTGGATTTTTAAATTTTATTTGCTTGTAGATTTATTTGAATTACGTCATACATGCCACAAGCTGATTTCTGGAAAACGGACCAAACATAATATCATATCTGACTTTTTTTCAATTTTGGCTCAAATCTTGGGAGTTTCAAATCACTATTTACATGGTTTTGGTATTTCCAAAGCATTAGGACCTTATTTGTACTTGTATCATCCCATAAAAAGTTCGCCATTTGTTTCATATTCATATCTGCCTTGTCAATGGAAAGAGAATACTCTAGCCAAACTATGAAGCCAAAATTTTATAGCTGGATAATTTTACTCAATTTTCAAAACTTCTTAAATCCTGTGTATAAACTTAACATTATCTCCTTTCTTATATCTTCTATTAACCCCAATTGAAAAGCTGCTCATGGATCTCATACAGTACAGCAAGCTAGTTTTAGCCACTTTGGGGTAAATTCAAAATCTGCAGGTTTCAGACTCTAATCTCTGTAAAAAATAAACACAATATAAATTACCTTTGCCCCTATTCATGCCATAATTTCAACAAGTACAATTTCTACAAACAATTGCCATTAAGAATATACTAGTCATATGATACTGTGCTAAAGAAATCTCTGATTAACAGCAGAGACCCCAAACCAATCAGCAAAGCCAGAATGGCAGCAGGCAAGACAGCAGCAGCTGGAGTTCTGCTGTACATGCTCAGTCTTTATGATGGGGGTGGTTACTTGAAACCTGACTAAATCATCAGACCTCGGCTGTCAAGAGCCTCAGTGCTTTCCTGGACACCCACCACAAACCCTAGAGACAAGAAGCCTTGCATATTTATGCAAATTTGTAAAGACAGTGCTTAGTCATGCTTCCAGGTTGAGTCCAGATAAGTGGGAAGTCTGTGGTGGATAAATCATGGTGATACTGCAGCATATAAAACCGTTCAGTGTTCATTCAGGCTAGGAATGGGATTTGTGGAATGAGAAATGTAATGCTGACCTTGGTGTTAAAGTTAGAAAAGCTTGAAACAGGCCCTGGAGTTGTGTGAACTGCTTCTAAACCCCTTTTT
>VXBB01012341.1:142525-187040 GCA_013399915.1 Illadopsis cleaveri
CTTTCAAAACCCTTTTTTTTTTTTTTTTTTCATGTGTTAGAGGGATAGATTGACTCACAGCACTTGTTGTTTTCTTTCTCAGTGGTCCAAAGAGAAGGATCTTTGCTTCAGTGAGAAAAAAGGCTTGATACCTTTCTATCACATTTAAAGTGAGCAGTGGGCACAAAGGAAGAGAAAAAAGGGGAAGGCATACATATCAATCTTCACAATTGATAGTCAAAAATATACATTCAGTAACAGTTGAGCATTTCTTTGCTTCAAGCTGTAGTCCAGTTTGTGTGTTTCAAACACTGCATGTTTAAATTCATATACGTGACTACATATATAAAATTTGCAGAACTCATCAAAGTTTTATACAATACTGTTGTCTGGACTGATGTGGCACAGAACTTTAACAAAGAGATTTCGCTTACTAGAAATCTTGGGAAGAAGGGAAGATTCTCACATCTGTCTTGTATATGAAGTTTCTCAGACCTTTTGGGTATTGAGACTGGTGCCTGTTTTGGTCATGTTCTTCATCATGATTTTGTGGATTAATTGCAAGCACCTTGTTGTAAGTGCAACTTATCTTCGGGTAAGTGAGTATCAGGCATATTCTTAAGGAATTACACCATTACACCATGGTTAAGTTTGTTATGCTTTTAACCTGCCTTGCTGATGTGCCTCTTGAAGCAGTCTTGAAATTTTTATTATTGCTTGTCTTTAGGCCTTATTATCACTGAAGATAGAATGTATGATATGAATATGAATAAGAAATGAAGTCACTTATTTGCATGGTCTGGGTGTATGTCCTATACTCAGTGATGCAGATTTAGAAATTTCTCTTCCTATTGGTTTTTGCATAAGATATTGAGAATAGCATATTGTGCCATAAAGTGCATTAAACAAATTTTGGTCTTCAGGGTAAATACATATGCAGGAGTTTCTCATATTCCCTATGTGTAACAGTAGGATATGCATTAATTATGAAGCCAAATCTTTTTAGCATATGCTATTTGCAGCATGGCATAGCGTTGATTCATATTAATTAATTTTTATTAGCTTGGAAAAACAAATGAAAACCTCCTACCTCAAAAATCTTGACAATTTAAATTAATTCCTTTGATTTTAGGTCTAATCCCCAACCTTTAGCTTCAAGGATTGAAATGCCAATCTCTGAAAGCAAATAATTTTAAAAATACCTTTGCCAGACGTTCAAATTTTTGTAGAGACAGAGATGAAAGGTATTATTTATCTCTGTGTGTAGTCAACTTTTATGCTATAAACAAGATGCAGAGATAGTATGCTAATCTTGTCAGCTACACTTTAGAAGTGCAGTTTTACCTGGTAAGGAAATTTCAAAGTTTCAGTTAAAAATATTGCAATAGAATATCTTACTTAATCTCCAGTGGGATACTTTTCATAGTGATTTTGTAATCACAGCAACATTTAACCAAGATGATGATGAATTACAAGAGAATCCTTTTAAGGTTACTAAAAGCAGAAACAAATTCCAAATGCTATTCCACTGTTTCTGAAATACAGAATTTACTGTTGCATAAGTCTTGTCAGCTTGAATCATGATATTATAATTTTATAATTCTAAAGTGCTAGTTTAAAAAAAAAGGTCTTTTTGTTTGAATTTTGCAAAGATTTGTAGGAAAGGAAGTATAATTAAAAAAAATCACAGTGAGTTTTCATCTATCACTGCTTCACAGTATACAGTGGCAGAATATACCTTTTGACAAATACACAAGACATCTAAGAACCCTCAAATTCTCAAGTCTGATGTTATCATTACACAGTATCTTATGTTAGGAAAGGAATCAGAAGAATCAAGAAATGTTTTTTCTTCTCAATCTTTTTTTTTTTTTGTCTTAAATACAGCTAAAATGTCTTCAGAAATATTTTAAAAATGTAAGTAGTATTAAAATTCCGACAGAGTGGGACAACTGTTAGGTTTCACTAAAGTTTGTTGGCACAAGCGTAGTGCTGAGATTGAAGAGGAGACTGCGACTCAGGAGGCCCTGGTAAGTTATGTCTCCCCTCTTTTCTATTTTCTTGTTCCACTAATTTACNGGCACAAGCATAATGCTGAGATTGAAGAGGAGACTGCGACTCAGGAGGCCCTGGTAAGTTATGTCTCCCCTCTTTTCTATTTTCTTGTTCCACTAATTTACAGTTGGCTTAAGTCATAATGGAAACACCATTTTCCCTTATCCCTGTCACCTTCAGATTCATGGATATCCTTCTGTGTTCATCCTCGCCAACTACCCTGAACTTTTCACAGAGCTTTAGCACTTTCTGGTTTTTATGGAAGCTTTGTATGTGTTATTTTGGTTTCAGCAATGCATTGTTGAGAGGACCAGGTAGCCTAAAATTTATCTAATACAGACAGAAATTTTGGAGTGTGTGTCTTTAAAGTTTATCAGGATGTGCAAGTTTGTCAAAACTGCAAGCAACTGAAGGCTGACACTTGCCTTAATAATACTATATTTCAGTTGTGACCAGACATTATGAGTTTCTGCACTGTTTTTTATCTGCAGTCTATGTAAAAATATAGGTAACTATGTAGCTAAAACTCACCAACTGGCAACTCTAAATTATTCCTAAATGCCTCCTTAAAAGCTTTATTTTACCTGAGAAGTCGACTTCTATTTTTGTAGATATGGGAGGGAGACTTTCCACAGATAAATCAGTCTTTATCACCAAAGAGGAGATAAATGATCATACATCAGAGATCAAAGAGCAAACACATGGTGAGGGCATTTCTGTCATACTGAAGTTGTTGGACATTGCATGCTGGACATGATTTTAGTTTCACTGTCTGCAGGACATTTGCTTCACCTGTGATACAGTAAATGACCAAGTACCTACTCATAAATTATTAAATGAATGACCTACAATGAGATAAACCTAAAAGCATGTTTGTTAGGAAAGGTCACCCAGTCTGTTCTGAGGAGCTGACTGGAAATAATGACTTCCTTAATTGTAGGCATTTTTACCTTTTGATTTTTCTCTCCATAACTATAGTTGCAAACAAATAAAATTTTAGATGAAGAACATTCAGGTGCTTACCCCTCTTATGATGATGCCAATATTCTTAGGAAATACAACACTGATAATTTTCTACAGCTGATTTAATTCTAACAGTGCAGGATTTAGGGGGATGAAAGAGTAGCCTGAGGCTTCCTAGAGGAGAAGCTGCTGTCCTTTTCTAAGAATTATTATCATGTCAGCCTTAAGACTGCTTTGTAATACTGTGTCCACCAATAACATATCACTTAGAATTTTTTTCTGGAGATGTCTGTGAGGCAGGGAGCTACCAGGTGGCTTTGAAAGAGTTTTTTTCCTGAATGCCTTTATTCTTTACCCAGTTATCTGAAAATCAGAGTTGGAGGTGTTTTTCACAGTGCTCTGGCAACCTAGAGACACAGGTTCTGTTAAGACTGAAGGACATGTTCACATTTCCATGCATAAATACTTTTGGTTCTGGTCCTACATCTGTGTCCCTGGTCAGTTTTATCTGGGTTTTGTCTATTGCTATGCTAGTGCTGACTGAAAAAAATAATGTTGTTTCCCTATTTCCTGAAGGTAACAGCTCATAAACCTTCTTCTTTTTATTACTGTAATTATTTGTGCTTAAAATAATTCTATAATGGTAGCTGACTTTGTGTCTGATGTGTGATGTATTTTAATAAAAGTTAAAAGATTAATTGATAAAATGAATTTCAATTGCTAACAGTAGCTTGAAATTAAAAATTATGAGAAATTGTGACAAGCTTATAGTAAAATCTTCTTACAATTGGTACATTTATGGATGATGCCTCTGTTATGAGTGCTGAAGTGCATTTCAGGTGAATTTATTACCTTTTTCTTGAGCATCCAGTATTGTAAGTTAATGCCATTTCATATAAAAATATTAAAGACATTACAGCAGGAACTAGTTGGATTTTAAAACTTCAGGACCTTTTTTTTAATTTGTGGTCATTCTTTTTTGGAACCATTCTTTGAAGAAGACATACTCTTTTCTTCTTTTTATATTTTTTTTCCCCCTCATATATTAACCTCATTTTGAAACAGGAACTATATGGGAAACTTATTTTTTCTGGCTCTGAAATGGCTTTCTCCAGCATGGAAGAAAGCTGAATTGCTGCTACCTCAATTGTATTCCTAACAGTATTTGATCTCAGGCAATTCTTTAAGCACTTTGTAAATGAGATTCCTAGAGATGGTGTCCTCAGCTACATTTCAAACTGTGGGGTGTGTAGGGGGAAATAGGTAACTGTTTTTCAAAAAAAAAGAAATGATGAAGAAGACTTTTTACAAGCATTCACAATGAAAGGGATTTATTAGTGATCATTACTGACAGGGCCTGCTGAGATAAAAAGTGTGGAAAACCTTTATTATCTGCTAATTGTCTCACTTGATTTTACACTGTAGAAATGTAATTTTACTTTTACATTTCATAAGATCAAATTCTAGGCATTCAGTTGCAAGGTGTCCAGGCACTGTGTATATTAACACAGAGCTCTTTAACTTCCAGTGGAACAACAGAGTTTTACTAAAATTATCTTCAATATACAGAAATAGAAGAGAAAAGAAAAAAGAAACTAATTTGCCTGGTTGAAAAGAAGGCAAGACTCCCTGAATCAAGAGCTTTATGGTTCTCCACATTTACTTAATAACAGAGTTTTGTGATTGTTTGAAGATAGGAGGAGGCTTTTTTGAATAATGAGTCTAACTTTGGGTTTCTATTAAATAGAGTGATATGAAAAAATAGTAGATTACTATCTTGTAGGTTTTAATATTTCAAAATTCAATAAATGCACAGTCATCCAGTCCTAGTGTATGGTAAAAAAGTATTTTCTACAGGCTTAAAAGCATTAATCGTATAAATGCATCTACCCTGTAAATATGTATAATGCAATGTACAAAATCCATCATCTGCTTTACTTAAGATGCATGTGATTGCAACTATTTTTTTGGCCTTTGGTGGAGAAAAAACTGTGGGCAAGTACTTACTTGCAGTGAAGAACAATAGAATAACCCAGTTTTTGTATAACCTAGTGTTTTAATTTGCTCATTTAATTCTTTGTTTCTGTGTGATATCAAAGAGTTAATGAATAGTTAGTTTGTAATTAGAAAAGAGAAATTATCAATTTAATATACTATTTTAAACTGAGAATTTCCTTTAAAAACTTCCTTTACAATGATGTGGGTACTTCAGTGATGTCCATTTGGCCTCCAAGGCCTGAAAGGTGGGATTTGTTCCTGTAGCACTGACTCAGGGTTTTATGGCAAAAATTGAATAGCTTATAGCTAGCAGGTTCCTTAAATTTAATCTGAAATATTAATAGAGAGATTTAAGGATAAAAATTCCTTGTTTTCGCCACAGGTCACACTCTGCCTCTTCAGTGAGGCAGCAATGTGGGATACATTCAGTGCATAGAGGTTTCTCTCTTCTGCTCCTTTTCTGACACCTTTTTCCTACGTGCTGGTGTGAATTCTCCACAGGCTGCAGAGCCCTTGGGTCTGTGCAGCAGAAGGGAGAGAAGAGGGCACCATACACACCGTGTGTAGATGTGTGTCTGTGGTGGTCACCAGTGAGCATCAGGCTAGACTAGCTGGTATGTAGGCAACCTAGTGTTCATTTGGCAGACCTAACAATTAATGGATGTTTTTATGTCTCTTTTGAACTGTTTGGTGGATCCTCCATGTAACATGGGAAATAGGATCTCAGCCAGTGGTTTCAACATGGGAAGTTCAAGCTACAGTAAGAAAAGTATATTTGTAACAGATTCTACATGGTTTAAACAATTTTTAGAGGTGAAATTTTTGTAAATCAAAGTTTATCACACAAGTATATCCTCTAAAATACTCATGCTTTCCTGAGATGTTAATTTCTTTTTAAAAGGGGTGTTTAATACATAGATTATTCTTTCACAATACTTGTTAAACTTTTTCATGGGCATTTACTCATCTCTGCCCTGGTCAGATTTCTGCTTCAAATGTTAAATGTTAAACTTCTTGCATTTTCATTTCATGAATTTAGAAAAGCGCTTAACCAATTTTAAGTGTCTGTGCAATATCTGCCAAAAGTTTAAGTAACCTAACGACTAGCTGATGAGGAAAGTGGTTCTTCTCTTAAGTGAAAAAGATAAAGAATTTACTTTCCTCTTTTAAGGTTCAGATAAACAGCCAGGGTGTCATGATTTGCTCTTAGCCAGCAGCTAAGTACCATACAGACATTTGCTCACTCCCCTGCCCCCTTGAGAGTGGTATGTGGAGTAGAATCAAATCAGAACCAGGTAACATCCAGAGGTTAAGATAAAAACAGTTTAATAACTGCAATAAATAAATACTACTACTAACAACAGCAACAGCAGCAATGTAATTACAATGGAAAGGGAGATAGCACAAAGTGGAAGTAATAAAAACCCCAAAAGACGAATGATGCACAAAACCATTGCTCACCACCCACTAATTGATGCTCAGCTTGTCCCTAAGTAGTGACTGATCCCTCCAGACCAACACCCCAGTTTATATACTGGGTATGAAGTTCTGTGGTGTGGAATATCCCTTTGGCCACTTTGGGTCAGCTGTCCTGGCTATGCTCCATCCTGGCATCTTGTGTACCTTCTCACTGACGGAGCATGGAAGAGTGAAAATCCTTGACTCAGGGTGAGCGCTGCACAGCAACAACTGAAACATCAGTGTGTTATCAACATTATTCTCATATCAAATGCAAAACACAGCACTGTACGAGCTACCAGGAAGAAAATTGACTTTATCCCAGCTGAAACAAGGGCACAGGGAGAGAGGTTACTGGTTTAGAGCGAACTTTTGTGTGTAGCTCTTGGTGAGATAAAATTGTCATGAGCATAATCCATGTATGACTGAACTGTACAATTAATAATACAATTGTATGCAGAACTCTAACAACTAATATTGGGCAAAAGTGTCAGCATGCTTCCTTAATAACACAGATAATTTTCTTTGAATTGCTGCCTTTTGCACTCTTTTTTCCTAAGGTTGCTAAATTATCTAGTGGCTAAAACAGTTTTACTGTGGAGCGGAAATATGGTAACTGAGTGATAGCTAGAAGTTATGGCATTATTCCTTAATTAGTAGTGGCAATGTAAAGTCAGCAGAAGTCAGCTCTGCTGATGGTGTGCCTTAATTCTTGTTGCCTCAGAAAATGATATTGTAGTGATCATTACTGGGTAGAAAAAAATTATCTGAGTGACTTTAATGGGTTGTCCAACAACTAAAAACTATTGATCATTTATGTACTTGGAATGAGAATGACAACTGGATTTTGCCCTTTATATTTTGTAGCTGTTTCAGTCTTTCAAATGAGAAATAGTTTAAGTTGTGGTTTTATTTTTGTTTTTTTTATTATTATTTTCCCAAGTACCACAACATAAGAGCTTTTGGGATAATTGGACTCTTAATATCCAATTGTGACTGCTGAAAAGAGAAGGGGAATTAAATGCAATTTCTAGTGAAAAAAAGCAAAAAATAAGAATTTATATATTAGTCAAGGGGACAATAGAAATGAAAAATGATTTTTTTTTTTCTTTCAGGGACTTAGAGAGAATGATATAACTGAATGCACCTTTTGAACAAGTTTGTATAGATCACAGTGAGATTAGAAATCTCTTTTAATTGATGATCTGAGCATTTGAAATCCACTCCTGAAGCCTCAATGTGCTAAAAAAACCATTGAATCTTTACTGTTAGTTACTCCTCCTTGACTTTGTGGACAGTTACAGTGTGTCGGGTAAGTTATACAGACGATTTTCATGCCCACTTTTAAGTTTGTTTGCAGTGTAATATTTACAAATTTTGCTTTAAAGACTGAAATATTAATTGGCTTTTATATGGCACTAATTCTAATAGTAACCAATGCTTCAGAAATATCAACAAACTTATATTTGAAGCACCTCACTTTGTGAGGTGACATCTAATTTTTACCCTTCCCAATTTAGTAGGACATTAAGTTAAAACTATTGCAGCTTCCTGGAATACTCAGCAGAAGAGTCTGGAACATGATTTGGGACAGTGTTTAGTGCTCTGTGACACTTCACATTGAAAGTACATCCCAAATGCCCTTCTGCAGTTTACAGCCCTCTAACAAGCACTCAGATCAGCTGCCAGTCATTTGTGGAAAACCTAATTAAGGTCTTGATGGCAAAAGTCAGAACAGCCAAATCCTGACTGCACTGTTTACTGTAAAAAGTTTGTTTATTCCTCAAATGTATCTCTCTGTCAGGATAACTACACAACCCTCCACTGCTGAGGAAATAGGGCTTTTTGTTATGAAATAGTTCTGTCTCTATCACTCTCATGTCACTACCTTGTGACTTAAGGTGAATCCTTTGTCCAAAACAAGTCACTGTTCTAGGAAATCACAGAGGTTATCCTCTTTGCTGAAGCAATAATATTCCTTATTCACTTTACATTTATTTTTTTCTACCTGTCTCTTGCCATTTCAGTGGAAAAACCTCTCTGATCTATTTTAACTTGCTTTTGGATCCCATTCAATTCTGTTCCATTTTTCTTCATCTTCGTTTTTCAAGATTATTGTCTGTATACCTTGTTGCAGGATCTTTTCTTTGTCGTATCCTTTTTTAGTGAATTAAGTTAATCCATTTTTTTGAAGTGTAATGAACACATTTGGAATAAGAGTTTATGCGCAGATCAAAGACAAAATTAACTGTCTCTGAAGGACAATCCTTATTAAAGTCCTTAGCCAAATACCAATTTTCAGGGTTTTGTGTCTGTATGTAAAACCTGGCTTTAGTTATTTAATGCCAGCTTCTCTTCTGGCATGCTTAGAAGTAGCATTATGGTGAACTGCAATATGCTGTGGACTAAAACTTTTGTTTACAGCTGCTACCAGTTTGTACATAGGGAAGAAGAAACATGAAAATAAACCTCAACAAGCAACTCAATATGGAATTCTCCCCAGAGAGGTCGATTCAGCGGTTCTGATACACAAACCGGAAAATCCTATGGTAATATGAGGCGAGGAGGTGAGTGAATACTCTGAGCATGAGGTTGTGGTTTGTAATTTTGCCTTGTTCTTTTGGACAGAAAAGATAGGTGGCAAAGAGTAACACTATGCAGTGGGGAATAAATGAGAAAGGAGCAGTTTATAAGATTTGCCAGAAGTTTTCTGGCTTATCAGACAGCAGATTTCCTGTAGTCTTTGATAGACATAAAGCCTTTGTACAGTAGCATTTTTTTCACACCACAGTCCCCCTCACTGCCTCTACCAAACCCTAAGCAAATGCTAAAAACTCTATTAGACTACTGTAGTCTCCCAAAGGTTACTTCTTGTGCAACTTAGTCAGTAAACCTACTAATGAGCAGGTTAAAAATCTCTATGTGGCTTAAGAGAAATTGAGTAGGTCCATTTGTATTTAGCTTGAAAAGAGCAAAATTACTCCCGAGATGTCACACTCTCCAGGGCTGCTCCTGTATGTCTCATGAAGTTACAGAAAAATTGGCAAGGTGTCAGATAAGGACTATTCTTGTTCAGTGTCCTCTTATCTTGGGTGATTATTAAGTTCTTTTTGAGTAGAGATTTTTTTTTAAAGCACTTCTCTGATATCTGATTTTTGGAGAGCCCTTTCATTTTTTACCTTGGTTTGTTTCCCATTTAAGACTGTGAATCATCAGAGTGGCATTAATCGGCATTGACTTTGATACCTGGAGATTATTAATGCAAAATGTATGACTTAAATGTCATACACATGGAGCTGTGTAGTTCTGTGGTATATTTCATAGGATCAGAGAATTGCTATGGTTGGAAGGGACTTCTGGGGATCATCTTGCCCAACCTCTGCCAAGACAAGGCCACGTAGAGTGGGTAACACAGGAACGTGTCCAGGTGAGTGTCGAATGTCTCCAGAGAGGGAGCTCCACAACCTCCATGGGCAGCCTCTTCCAGTGTTTTGCCACCCTCAATGTAAAGAAGTTCTTCTTCATGTTGAGATGGAACTTCTTGTATTTTAATTTATGGCCATTGTACCTGGGCATCCCCAAAAAGAGTCTGGAAACATTCTCTTGGCACCACCTTTTGGGATATTCATATGCATTAATGGGATCCTCTCTCAGTCATATCCGCAGACTAAACTGGCTCACCTCCCTGAGTCTCTCTTCACAAGAGACATGCTCCAGACCAACTCATCTTTATGGCCTCTGCTGGACCCTCTCCAGTAGCTCCTTGTCTTTCTTGTGCTGAGGAGCCCAGAACTGGACACAGCACTCCAGATGTGGCCTCATCAGGGCTGAGAAGAGGGGCAGGATCACCTCCCTCCATCTGCGGGCCACACTCTTCCCAATGCACCCCAGGATACCATTGGCCACAAGGGCACTGCCAGCTCACAGTCAGCTTGTTATCCACCAGGACTCCCAGGTCCTTCTCCACAGAAATGCCCTCCAGCAGATCAGCCCTCAGCCTGTGCTGGTGCTTTGGGTTATTTCTCCCCAGGTGCAAGGGAGGAATAACCCAAAGTTCCTCCCTGAACTGTCCTGTTGAACTTCATTAGGTTTCTCTGTGTCCAGTTTTCCAGACTATTCTGTCTGTCTCCATCCTATTTCTGTATGTCTGGTTTGTTCAAGGGTAGTATCAAACAGCAGTCTCCCTGGCTACCAACACAGCTTACAGTTCTGGGATTTTTCTCTTTCTTTCAAACAGCTTCATGCTTTAGATTTGCAGAAATTTATAACCTAAGGGAACAATACTTCAAGGTTAATTCAGTCAGCCTTGAAAATCCTCCTCCAGAAAAATTGTACATTACCCTGTGTAGAAACAGCTGTGATATGGCAGAAACATCAAATGTCGCAAGTATTTCAGATGCTGTATGAAACATTTGTATTTTTATTTTCTCTCCACACTCCCCCGCCCCCGCCCCCACCTTGGGAGAACTGGTTCCCTTTGATTTTNGAAATTTAGCACTTGTAGGTAAAGCATGATGGTGTAAAAGCAAATTATTTAACACACCTGGAACCACACACATGCGAGGTGAAATGGACCTCTGTCAAATGACACTGACAGGATCTTGTGGTTTTTTGCTTGGATTTTTTTTCCCCAAAACTGGAAGAAAAACATTTATGCCTCTTGGCCATTAAAAAAATGAGGATGAGGTTGTATTTGGCTTCCACAAAAGCCAGGAAAATAACTTTTGTACTTAAAATGTGCTTGAACAGATTGTATTATTGTTGAGTTAATTGATAACACAAACAGGAAAAACTATTATCAACTCACAATTTGTTTTCTAGGAGAGATGGAGAACAAAAATGGTGACAGGTACTGGATCTAACTCTGCTCCTGGTTCTGGGACTCACTAAGTTAACAGAGTTGTAAAAAAGTTCAGAGTGTAGTGCCCAAAAATACTATCTTACGGCAATTTTAAGACAAAGGTGGGAAAAAAATTAACAAAGGTGCCTATTTATGCCTATGAGTGCAGAAAGCAGAGACAGAAAAAGCCTCAGAATACAGCCTCTTATGGCTCAGAACGTAAAGACTACTTTCTAACAAATTCTTTCTCCAAGTTGTTACATGAAAAATTGCAGTGAATTAGGTATAGGAATTTGCAGCTCTTTGAAATGTGGCAAGAGCAATCTTGTTATTCAAAAGAGAAGACACCCACTGAAATGCCAGCAGCATGGAGAAGTAGCATTATATTAATCCTTAAATTTCTGATTGACATCTCTGCAGCCCTCTGCTTGTACAAATGGTAACTAGTGCAGTGGAGAATAAAATGCCTTTAGTCCTTGAACTAAAATATATATAAAATAATTTCTCTATGTAACCAGTGCTTTTAAAAGAAGACTTATTCTGCTTTACATTGCTGCTATAAGCACTAACTAAACTATGGCAAGGTAGTAAAAATAATTTTTCAGAACACTTAAATTTTTCATGTGTTCTGGCCTGATTATATGATAAAATCATATATTAGATGAAGCTGATCAAGTCTAGCATAAATGTGGAATAGACTCACCCTGACATCTACTCCTCCTTTTTTTTTGGACTGGATATCTGCAGTGGTATTGTACAATGTAATGCATGAATCATTAGAACAATGTGTATTATGACAAAAAAAATTGATGCATATTTGTGTGATATTTCTCACCATAGTACTTCAGCCCTTCTTTAGAACTTATTCAGAATCTTGGTTGAGGAAATATATCAGAGATTCCTACAGCTGATGAAGTTATTATGAGTCAATTACAGTTTCTTTGACCAACTAACACAGACATTAATGTGACTTTCCTTTTGTCTCTATTCTGTTCTGTATATAAAGTGAAAAAAAGCTCTTATAATTTTATAAAATGAATATTTTATTATGGTAATGGATAGTTTTCATGAACCTTATTCTGCATACAGGATAAATTTAAATGTTATTTACCTAGGTCAAAAACCTTGTTGTGCATGAACATTATCTACTCAGTGAAGGGGTTGAGCTATCAGCCAGATGTGTATTTTGGATGGTTCCAGATTCAGTGCTATAATGGAGAACTAAATAAATCCCATAGGCTTAAATAACAGAAACATATTAGTGAGATGCAGAGCTACTGCCTAAGTGAGCTTGTAATCAGACATCACAGAGTGCAGGGGAATTATGGCAGAGAGTGTTGATTAGGGTAAAATGAAGACATGGAGATTAAAACTGGTCCAAAAAATTTTAGTATCTCAGAGACTGTGTGATATGATGAAATGCAGTTTCTAAGACATGCATGTTCATGCCTCTGAGTTCCTGATTGTCTGTGACAAGGCCTCCCAGACCTGCATTTCCACCACTACTCATTTAAATTTCACAGTTCAGTCCCACCTACTGAAAGAGCTAGCCCTACAACTCCATCCAACCCACTGTTTCAAAAGTTCAGGCTGTCAACCTTATCATATCCCCATAGTTTTTCCTTCTCCTCCCTTGATACATCAGAAAGTGCATAGCTGGATGCTTCAGGCTCTTGATGTCATGTATGTTTTCCACCTTCCATTTTGCTATTTGTACAGCCTGTCAGCTTTTTTCACCATTTCAGTAAAGTTAAACCACTGTTGATAGCTTTGGGACCCTCTAGCACACACCCAAATTTTGCACTTTTTTGGGCTGATCTCTGCCTCTGGATGCTGAAACCAACCTCAAACTAATCTGCTTTGCATTCTATAAGGCTGTTTTACTCAGGCTATTGCTAGTTTGAATTTCTAGTGCAATCTATTTTGGGAATGTGTGACAGGCTTGATGTAATTTAAAGCTTAGAAATAAGTCTCCTACTTATTGAGAGTTCTATCTGAACTTGAATGTTCATGTGTGCACTTGAAAACTATTAAAATCTTGGGGGAGATTGTCCTCTAGCATGACTCACTGCTGGTTGGGGCTTTGAGCTGGTTCCCCTGTTCTCTCTCCTTCATGTGTTTTTACTTGTTGCAATGGTTGCCCCTGTTGCAGACGAGCTGTGTTTCTAGATATGATGTCCTCTTGATGTTTCATGCTGAGTCTAAGAAACAGCAGCTCCACTAATTGTAATTTCTCTTTTTCCCCTAATGACTTCTCCTGATCAGAAAAAAAAAAAATGTTTCTTGGAGGTAGGCCAGTAGTGAGGCTGACAGTCCCAGAAGCCTCTTAGCAATACTCCTTCAATGAATTTCCAGGCTCAGTGACCGCAATGCAGTAGAGCAGATTCTTTAGACAAGGTCAGACTGGTATTCAGCAGAATGCAAATAGAAATTGTAACTCAGCACAGACATATCTCACTCTGTCACATGTGCTGCCTGCTGACAAATTAATAACTCTTTCAGGACTTGAATGCAGATGTTTTTCAAGGCTGTTCACTAGTTTGATGGCAACAATAATGTTCTTGGATATACCTACAGTATACATTTCTTTTTCATTATGAGGTGAATCACTGAGCAGGGAACAATTACTGCCTAACTGCTCATATCCCACTGAGTATTACAGTGGGTTGGTGTTAGTTCACAGTGCTGTCTGCAAGCTGTCCATATATCAGTGGCTTGAAAGGGAACCCATGAGCTGCTGCATGATATGGGCAAAAGATGTGTTTTCTTTCTGCCCGTCTTACAAAAATGAGGTCACCATAACAGTGCCTGGGCCAGAAGAGTTATACTGAAGTGTTGCATTCTGCCATCAGTTACCCCTTCTGTCAGCTTTAGGAAGTCATGCTGATGTTACGTTTGGCTCTCTTTGCTACTACTCTGTGAATCACAGTACCACAATACCCCATACGGTGGGTCATTTCTTTTTTTCAGGAGGTGGCATGTGAACTCCTGGCATGTATCGTGTGCTCACTTAGTAATATTCTCACAATTCTTAAAATTCTTAATGCAAAAAAAAGCTCCTTCAAGCAGATCTGGATGACAGCTTCCAGATCTTCCTTATCTGTGGCAAAGGTCTGCCTTCAGGGCTGACCCAGAGAAGAAAGTGCAAATGTGTACGTAGAGGGGTTTATTCAAGATCTGTCAAGTGCAGACATGTGCTCTGCAGCATTCACACATTAATCTCCAACTATTTGTTACAGTAGAGAGGGTTTTGCAGTAAAATCTTGTAGTAGGGGGCCAGAGACTTGTCCAGGACAAAGGCTGGAGAAGAGACTCTTCACCCAGGTAGTTGCAGACAGTTCTTTCTCTAGCGCTAGTGGTGGTTGGGTAACTGCTCAAGATGAAGGGGAAGGCTAAGGAATGAGAAAGGGCATGAACATGTCTGAAAAATATTGTTTTGGTGTTTGGCCCAGTGCTAGACTTCATTTTCCTTAATGTGAAGAGTCTTTCAAGGCTTGCAGAGCAAGATGTGGGTAGATACTTCATGGTGTTGTCCACTACATAATTTACCCAGATGCAAAAGAGGGGCCTGTGACTGAGCACGGTCTGACCTGTCCAAGAGCTTATTGCAGTGCTCAGGGGCAGGGCCAGGCACACTTGGTGCTCCAGAGGAGGAGGGAGAATGAGGGAAAAATTGTGAGAAGGCAAAGGACATATGAAAATAAGAGAAGGCAGCAAAAGAAAGAAGAAGCACCTGAAGAGGAGAAAGATCTGAAAAGCCAAAAATGGCAACTAGCCAGTGGCATGGCAAAAAATGAAATGAAACAGAAGAAAGAGGAACATGAGGCTTGAGCTTGGAAACTGAATCTCAGGATTTTTGAGAGTTCTGTTAGTTTCCTTTACACTAGATGAGGATGGGAAAGTTTCTGCTTGGTACAATGAGGTAAGTGAATTCAGGCAGGATTGGAAGGCAATGGATTGTTCCAGTCTGCTCTCTGCTTCTAGCTCGGGAAATCTTGGAGTGAAATTTCTTGTTTTCCATATAACAGCTTTATCTACAATGGATTTTTTTAAAATTTAGATTTCAACCCTGTGCCAAGGAGTGATGTAGCATGTGTCAAGGGAGGAAATTCTGAAATTAATCAGATCTAATAAAAAACTGTAAAGGTAAATACATATCTGTTAAACATGTTCTCCGAGAGACGACACAGATGTATTCCTATGTCAGAACTTTCACATTTTGTTGCAAATGTGCACAAAATTACATTACATCCTGCTTCCAAATGATCTGAATTGATATTCATACTGTTGCAGTACTAATGTTTTAATTTACTGTTGCATTATATTCCCAGAGAAAGCAGGAACATATTTCAACAAAAAAAAGGTATAAGTAATTGAAGATTATAGGACAGACATAACCTGCCTAATTCATCTCCAAGTCAAAAATCATGCAGCTGTGTATTGAGAATGTTGATTAATTTGTCTTGATGACTACAGAAGTAATTTTGAATGAGTGAGAAGTCTCCACGTACATGAGATCTCTATACAAATGTTTCCTAGAAGAAATAACAAAATCATAGAATATTTTGCTTTGGAAGGTATCCACAAACATCCTCTAGTTCAACTGCCCTACAAGGACCAGGGACATCTTCAACTGGATCAGGTTGTTCAGAGCCCAGTCCAACCTGACCTTAAATTTTTCCAGGGATGGGACATCCATCAGTTCCCTGGGCAACATTTTCCAGTATCACACCACCCTCAACCAAAAAGATTTCTTTCTTATATCTAGTCTGAAGTATATGAGTACCAATGCTCTTGCTAAAATTTGACATTTTTAAAAAATGAAAAGTGATTGTAAAAATGATTAACTGTGTAAATATAATATATAATGTCAGTTCAACAGGCTAGAGTGCATATCAGCTTTTTCAGCTTTGAAAGTCAAAAAAAAAATTACTTCAAAATTTCTAAAAAGCGCTTCTAGTTTTTGAGAAGAGTGTTTGTCTGTAAGTCACATTTGGACTATATTTCATGTTCAAGGTGAGTAATACTGAAAAATGGGGAGGTCGATTCTTAGTGAAAGAATACAAAAATCAGAATGCTGCTCAGTTTTCATGTCAATAGATTTAGTCATCTAATTGAAACTAGCACTGGTGTATTTTTCTTGAATTAGAACATAAGAATAAGCAAGGAAAAAAATTATCTCCAGGATATTCTTTTTAGTTTGAAAATGACAATAATATAATGAGAGAGTACATAGAAACCATTTACATTAAAAAGGCACAGAATTGTCTTTTCTTAAAATATATGCATTTAAGTGCATTTTGCAGGATGTAAGTCTTATCTTGCTTTTACTCTTTTAGACTAGGGAAGTTACTCAGGCCTATCAGTCATAGCTTTTGATAATGAACATTACTATTGTCTTCTAAATTTTGAAGAACTGTCAAAACTTCCATATTTTTTTATATTAAGAAACTAGGTCTTTATCACTTAACAGAAAATAGCAAAGACATATATGTTTTTTGGTTATATTTATACCACTCCTATAAGTTACATAGATTGAAAAGAAGTAACCTGATTTATTCTACTGAAGCAAACCAGTATGAAATAATGTCTTTTTAAAAAAGATTTTTCCTCATTCTGTCATGAAGAATAGTAAGAGGAAGGTATAAATTAATAAATAAATAAATATAAGCCAAAGCAAAAAAAACCAAAGTCTTGATTGCTACTCACTCTTGTAGTCATTGTAGAAATCTGCTATATTAAGAAACAGAGAGCTTGACAGTGTTGATTAACTCTGTGAATGCAACTAAACACTGTATAATATTTACACTACAAAATCACATTAGCAGTTCACTTTCCATAAATTTAACTTTGCTTTCCAGCTAACTAATTATTCATATTATTTTGGCCTCTTCATAAGAAAGGAAATGGAATATAGAATGCTTCAATAACTTTGCTAGTGAGTAATTTTGTGCCAAAACTAGAATACACAGCCATTCTTCTGAAAGTAAATTAAATGTGCTGTAACAAGAAAAAAATTCAGATAGGTCAGTAATTATGGTCATATTGCCAGAGATTTTGTTAATTTTTCTGGCCTAGAAAAGACATTGAAATTATAGACTCAGTGGGAGGGAATGGGAGTGGGATACTTCTTTTTGCTTGAACAGCAAAACAGATTCTGTGCAATCTTTAAATTAAAATGCATCCCACATGTTTTGTGGATGGGATGCTTAAATGTGAGTGAAGGGAGAGAAAGTAGTAGTGTATAGTCTAGTGTAGTAAAGAATAGGACACATTTTCATTTCTAAATTGTTTTTTTACTCCACAATGCTTAGCTAATATGTTGTCAATCAGAAAGATGTATTTTTTCTAGAATTTGTTCACAGTTGCTGTAAAGTAAAGCACATATGGTCATGTTTAAGGTTGCTCTTCATGGGCTAAATGAACCTCTTTCGTCACAACACAATAGGTCAGACAGTATTCCTAACAGAATATGCTACTTGCTGCTTTTCTTCATCTTTCCATCTCTTCGGGTGAGATGCAGGGTTTTCAGCATGGGTAGTTAGCCTAAATTGTCCTTTCTGTACATTTAGAATTTGTATAGCAATTCACCTTAAACTTAATTGTTTCTTTTTTTTAATAACTGAAAACAGATATTTGAAGGGGACTTTCTGCTATGAATAATGTATACTAGAACAAGATTTTGCTTTGTCATTATATACATTTGACATTTGTTGATTATTTAATTTCTGTCTTTTTTAATTTTATCCAATGCTTCCAAAAGCATAAAAGCCTTGAACAGATTAGATTTGTTTCTTGCTTCCTCCTCTTGTGTCTTAGCCATCAGGTGTAAAATTAAACTTTTATTAGAGATTTTTAGATGGTCTAATAGAAACCAAGGTTTTCAATACATTAAATGTCCTTTGACTTCATGTTCCACTTTATCATTTAACTTTGTGGAGAAAAGAATAAAAACAACTTTGTACCTCGTTTGGCACTATGGCAATAAAATCTTAACTTATTTGGGAGAGTATTGATCAAGATCTACATGATATGTCAGAATCATATTGAAAATATCTTTGGAACAAAAAATGATTTTATTATGTGGTTTATGTTTTTGCCTCTTTTCAATTATCAATTGATTTTGATGACCTTTTAAGTGATTATGTTAAAAATTCTTATTTTTTCAAGCATTAATGTTTATTTTGGTTTTAAAATAATATTATGTGAAGTGGTGTATTTGCAGAACTTTTGTTTGTGAGATATAATTTAACCAAAGCCCATATTAAAAAAAAAAATAAATTAGAAAGACTTTCAAAAATTTACCACATAAGAATCTTGGCACTATTTTTGATTGAGCTCATGAGTGTTTTTCACTGTTTAGTACTTGTACCTGATAATAACTCTTTGCTTTATTTGCTTCTACCAATTCTTTCAAATATTCAACTCTTTCTATTTACTTGGAACTAGTGAAGACTAGATAAGACTCCTCCTGGCCAAGAAAATTATCCTCTCAGTGGGCATATGTCAATTGTCCTTGGATTAGATGACACGTTCCAGGCTTGGTTAAACTGTGAGAAAAATAAGACTGTAAATGAAGTACTATTGCTTACTCCTGGTAAATACTTTATTAGCATTCCAATACTTAAAAAAAAGAAAAAAAAAAATTCACCAGTTTATCATAGTCTGGTTCTGACTTTGAATATTAGTGTTATATTCTTATTGAACCTGTATCTTGTGAGAAAAGCAAAAGTACTTTTTTCACCTAATAGAAAGGCATCTTTTTCAAAATTGAGAGTAAGTAATATGAATTCATTTTTTTTTCTTGAGGTCATGAGATGTACTTCTCAAAACCTATGCTGTCTGTGAGAATTTGATGTTCAAGAACAATTAAAATTTATGAATCTGTGGTGTGATTCACTATGCAGTCTTTCTTGACTCCTGTGTGGTAAATGAAAATAAAAGGTTTTTCATGTTTTCCAGAGATCGGAAATTCTCACTGTTGAATCTCACACTGTCAGATTTGTCTCTGTTTTTTTGGTGTTCTGGATCTGCAAACACTTTATGTTTTCACTTAAATCTTGTGGTGCTGTGCTGTTTTCACAAGACAGAACCTTCAGGTCCCCAGTAAGTACCTTTCAATGAGTAGTAATGACCTCTCTTCTGGAGCTAGGACTCCCCAAATTCCCTTTTTTTGCCATGGGCCTAAGTGATTGACTCAATGCATGTTCAGTTTTCCAGTTTTGTCTTTCCATCCATGAACTCATCTCTATGATCCTGAAATCAATGAAGGACAAGATCACTTAATGGCTATTAGATTTTTAAAAATTATTATTTTGGTTTGTTTTTCCATGTAACGTGCACATACACACTGTCTAAGGAATGAGCAAAAGAGTTTCTCTCAGCTAAAATGAGAGTTTCAAGGAAAGCATCACCATCCACTACTAGATTGTTTCTGTCTGTTTTTGCTCAGTTGAGGGTTTATTTTAATTTTAATACTATATGGTAAATTTCTACCTCGACTACTGCTACCAATCAATGTAGAACTTGATATCCTGATTTTTACCTTGAAGACAATCATAGTTTTCCTCCATGTCTTCCTCATTTTCCTTGGAAAGAGTCCCAAGATCTTGACATCTACTCCTGAGACTACTCTGGAATATTAATGACTGGGAGAAAAAACGAATCTGTTTAGCAGGTGGGATATGTTATTAGAGAGGAAGGGAAGCAGTCTGCTGACCAATCTGATCTATATTCCTCTGAAGAGACTTTTCTCAAAAGTTTGCTTTTCTGGGCTTCCTTCACCTCATTCTAGACCATAAAAGTTGATTTATAGTACTTAAAATTTTTATTTTCATTTAGAGCTGGAAATGACATGCTTTATAGACTCATAAAATAAGCAAGGCCAGGACAATTACTAGAAGTAATGGCAGTTATAAATTGACTTATTTGGGACTTGTGTAATAGTGGATTACTTTTATGTCACTGTTTTACAATCAGGACACCATGATAGACTTAACTGTTTCTAAGCATATGAAGTGAGACAGAAGGTGAGTAAGTACAAGGCTTTATGATAGTCATTAAAAGTTATGAGATTGTGCACATTATATTTGTGACTTCAGTAATTCTCTTTACATTAAGCTTGATTGCTGCATTTCTTGTTGCACAATATAAAGTCCACAATATAAAGGGTATTTTTTTTTAAGTGGACAATGGCAAAAATGTACCTAGACATTTTCTTTTAAAAGATTTGATTAAGTGAAAGTGGCGGAAGAAAGTTTCCTAATCCGAATTTACCAAAACATTAAATCTTAAAAAACTGCAATTGATTTCAACCTCAAATTTGCATACTGAAGTGCCAGAAAAAGGATTGCAACTTTTGAGCCTCATTCAATTCTAGCCAATATTTTTTGTAATGACATACTTTAATTTATATTTTTCCTATGCAAACAGTTTTTACATTATTATTTTGTGTGGCTTTGAAACTATCTGAGAGTCGGAAAATGTAGAATCTCATCCCCTCAGCACTAGGATACTTAAATATATATTTTTCTGAAATATGTTTGCACAGTCCAGTTGATTTTCTAGAAAACTTGAAGAAATTTGTTGCTTAAGCTTCTTTGTGCGTACGTGGATATGAACATATCAGTACATATAATTGTTAATAAATATGACTTTGTGTTTTACATAAAGTAGTAATAATAAACCATACTGCTTGTGTCAGACTCAAATAATAATAAATTTCAACACTCAAATAAAATATACAGAAGATCACTTACTAGTCAACCCTTTGTTGGTTTGAGTTTCCATGACAGCTTTTCTGTGTTTTGTTTTGATGCTAATAAAATAAGTATGATGCCCTCAAGTGAGAGGGCATCCAAGTGAGAGGTGATAAAAGACTCAGCTGAACTGCAATGTGAATATAATTAAACATTGTTAGTACATCAAAATATTTCTGTATTCATGTTTCTAATATTTAGGAAAAATGTACCATCTTCTTGAATGGTTTTTACTACCACATTGAAGCAATCACTCTTCAATTATGTGTAAATATTTAACTACACATTTATACTGAATTTAAAATCAATAATCAATAAAAGTTGATGTTTATCTTTTAAAGTATTACAGACGTTTTTCTTAACACCACAAATATTTAAAACATATTTCATTTTGTATACTAGGGGAAAACTGTACAGCATTTAGATAAAATTTATTTTTATATTTTTTGGTAATTTGAATTTTACTACCTGCTGAGAGAAGAGAGTAGAAATCAAAATAAGATAAATTTACCTTAGATGTTTGAAGTGGAATACACTCTATGCAGATTTTAAATAGAAATATCTGTGAAGGTGTGTGTGTTCAGTTAACAAAGGTTTATGAACGAAAAGGAGTAAGCTTTATTCCAAGATCAAAATGTCTTGGAAGTCTAATCTACCATTATGGAATGTAATGCACTACTTAGAAGTTAAGCACTCACAATACAGTGCTATGAATTAGAAAAGCTGATTACATGACTCAGTGGCACGTATTCTGAGATGACGGGTAACCACTTATTTCACAATAAAGTTGATTGGTTTTGACAATATTCAGTTGTAAACTTTGTTCCGTGTTGTAATGAGTCACTAGGGACACTGGGTCTTGAGTGGCAAGTTACTCCTTGGAGAGCTGTTTTGCAAGGTCTTTGAGAAAGAAGTAGCAGCTGTCAAGAAGCTCATTTGCCATTGCACTAGGTGCAGGTGCCAAGGTTTTGGTAGCACTGGGAGCCTGCAGGAGCAGTGCATTGTTTCCCTCTGTTGAATTTCAAGGGGTTCTTTTCTCTAACCTGTTGAGGTCCCCTTGAATGGCTACAAAGCCGTTTGATGTGTTAGCAACTTCTCCCAGTTCTGTGTCATCTGCAAAGGTGCTGTGGGTGCGCTCTCTTCTTGTCACGTGGGTCACTAAAGAGGAGGTCAAACCCTGCTGGCTCCCTTAAGGGCTCCGGAAGAACATAACTATAGTGACTGGTCTGCAGACGGAATTTGTGCTACTGATCATCACCTTCTGGGCCTGGCTGTTCAGCCTGTAAACCCATCTCACTATTCACTAATTTAATTAGTATTTCATCATTTTTTCTGCAAGCACTTTATAAGAGAGGGTGCTACACGCCTTGCTGAAGTTAGGATAAGCAATAGAAACTGCTCTTCCCTCTGTCAGTAGGCCAGTCTGCATTGTTGCATTGAAGAGGCTATGAAATATCCACTTCAGTCTTACTATCAATCTGTTGTTTCTGCTGGTGCAACTTTCTTCACTTTTTTTTTTTTTTTGGTGGAGGTGGGAAGTCTTGTCTGAAATGGTAGGTTTCATTTTAAAAATAAAAATATTGAACATATAAAGGTTAGCATAATTTTACTTTCCTAAAGCTAATGGAAATCAATGAAATTATGTAAACACCACTGTACAGAGTCGTAATACCATCTAGTAGAAGCATGAATTAATAGATTTAATGGAAATAAGTGAATGATACCCTCCTGATGAAGGAAGGGATGGAGGCAGAGATGCTTAGAAATCAAGTATTGTAGCTATTTTGGTGCAGTGTTGAGGTTGCAAGGCAGTTGTTTTATTTACTCTGTTTTCCAGCTTATGATTTCTTTAAAGTAAATTAAAGTAAAATCACTAAAATTGTAAATGGATGAAAAGCAAAACAAGAGATAATATTGGTCTCTTCAGGCTAAGACTTATCTAAACTTTATTTTAACAAGCAAATTGTTCAGAAAGACATGAAAACATAGTATTCTAATCAATCTAATGATCTAGTAATAGATTTAAAATTTAAAAAAAATGTTTGGCAAGTAAATGTTGCATGTTGTACAAATATAGGGATGTTTCATCATATTGAAATACTTGTTATGATAGTTGGCTTTTCTGCCTCAAAATTGTTTGCTTCTATCAGAACAAAATGGACAGGAAGTGAATACAATCAATCTTCCTCCTTCATTGTGTGTGGAAAATAACAAACACAGGGAATAAAGAGTCACTCTTTTAATATCATCAATATACTGGATTTTGTGGTTGCTATGTGTCTGATAGAAATATAGAAAAGGAAGCAATTATCAATTCCTGTATTTTCTGTGGTGAACCATAAGGCTTTTTATTTTGAAAGGTTTTATAATAATATATACAAGTTAAAATTACTTTGAGTATTACTTCCTTCAAAATGCTGACAGGTCATTTGTAATAATCAAGCATTAAAAAATGTATAGGAGTGTATTGTCCTATTAAGATGACTGCATCAGAAATGAAGAATGAGAATAAATGGGATCATCTGCTCCAGCAGTGAAATGACCTTGCAATCAATAAGCTACTTATATGCCATTTTGCAACTAATCTTAAGGTGTAACAGATTTTTACTAACTATCAACTTGGGCTGCCAAAATTATTTTCTAAAATTTTTAAATTATATATATTTTTTTTGGTGCAATGTAAGTAGAATTTAGTAAATGTATTTGGAAACAAAGTCTTCAGATTTAGATTTGTCTATTAGTCATCTTCCCAACTGCTGCCAGGTTCTGTGTTGCTTGCTGCTCCCTCAAAAGGGTTTATCCACTGTTATCAACACAATAACTGGAGTTCCCTCAGCTGATCAGAAATGTATTGTGAAGCTCTTTAAATGAGATACATCCATCCAATAATGCTTAATTTTTTTGTTTTAATACAGAACACAGAAAAACCATGTGGCATATATGAAATTGATACATTACAGTAAAATATGGTAATCTATGTACAATTAATTTTTAGGGTCGTCTTGTAGCATTCAGACATTAGAGCTATAAAAGCAAAGGGTCTCACAGGTGGCTCTGAAACCTCCAAATTGCTGCTTGAATATCACCTTTCCCAGCTTTGGCCTTAACATTACCACTGAATTCACTACAATGGAGATAACAAGTTGTGATGAGACTGAAAGTAAAATTTGTTTATGATTTTGGGAATCATTTACTCTCTTGGAAGAAAAAGAAGCTATATTAATACACTAGGATTTCATAGAAAAGGAAGTAGATTTAATGAAGTATTAGAATAATAGAAGGAATAGAACTGAATGGTATAAAAAGTAAATTTTGAGCACTTATGGTGCACATTACCAAGTGTGGAAGCTCATCAATTTTTAATAAAATGAACAAATTCAACTCTAGGTGTAATATTAAATCCTGTAGTGGTGTTTGATTAGTTTTTGACAGTGATTCTTTAATCTGCTCACCTGGAATCACAGGGGACTGAGATGGAAGTGCTTAGAGTGTTACTCAGCTGTTTTTTCAAAAATGAGGCATCATTGGATGATTTTGATGAAGGTCTTTCTACTATGTCCTAACACTTTAAATTAGTCACCTTAGGAGACCTGAGGTTTTTTTAATCCAGATAAAATGATTGTGTTGGGTTTTTAATTTCTTTTTCAAAATTTATTTATTTTTATATTTAGATGATTTTGGAGTCACAATTGATCACAAGAGATCAATTGACCCTGGGAAAGTGAAAACCACATATAAGAAGATTTCTTGTTGTTTCATGCAGCCAACAAAACAATAAATGGAATACTGAAAACTCCTACTCAGTAGGATGTTAAAGACATGTCAGCTACCTCAATAGTCATGGCAGAATTTATTTACTGTGTTTAAAATCTGTAGCATTTGAAGCCATTACTATGTGATACCCAGGAACATTTTTCAGTGTTTCATATACTTTAGAGTTGTTAGTACATATATATATATATATATATAATTTTATGCAAAACCCTGGAGAACTAACATCTAATCTTGACTATCCTTTGTCTTCTTGAATAAAGAAGATATTACATAATTTTTGGCATTTCCTGATAGTTTAAAAATTCTGAATTTTTTCTTACATGCCATTCTTCCACATCCACTCACAGTGTGGTGAATCTCTTGTTACCTTGTAATGAGAAAAATATATCTTTTATTTCAATAGTTTTGTTTTCCCACAGAAAATGTGGGTATCAGTTTTGTATTAATGTAGTTCTCCTGCACTACAGTCCTTTGTTCTATTCTTTTTCACTTTGCTTCATGTTTCTGTTCTGAAAACTGTCATTCTTATTTCAAAGTGATCACCCCAAATTTTGCCCAATCCTACCACTTAACAGGACATTAATTCCTCTTTGAGCTTCCAGAGTTATACCAAAGGTGTATAGAGATGTGAGTGCATGACCAGAATAATAGCTAAGCTGTTGGTAAAATAACTCATAACTGCAGTTATGAGGGAGTTTGCCTTATGGAGTCTCACTTATGGAGCGCTGCGAAAAAATGAAGATGCTTCAGGTGAAATCAGGTGAAATGCTTCCCTGTGAAATCAGAGTAAAATTTCTGGAATGGTCTATGGAGCTGCATAAGCGAGCAAGGTTTGTCTTCATAGTCAGGAAGTTAGTAAAGCTGTACTTGAACACCTGCTTTCTAATTATTGCTAATTAACTTCACTGCTGGAGGAGAAATGGTAGCCTAACCAGGTAGACCATCTAGTTTAAGATGAAAATAGATTTTTATGGAGAAGAATATGGATACAACCATATGACACAACTTGATCAGGGACTGGTAGCTAAAGTGTTTGAAAAAAAAATTCCTTCCATACAGCTGTATGTGAGAAACTTGGTTTTAAAAGAGAGTTTTAGGTTGAAAAGAATCATTTGAGCTTATTATTAATGCTAGCAGTAAATGATTCTGATTCTAAGCCGAGTGATGGAGTTAGCATGAGTAAGTGCCTGTGTTAGCAAATGCTCTTCTCGCTTGTAACTGAGCCATGAGTCATTAGAATTATGGTTTGCTATAAAACTTAATTAGCATTAAACTATTCTCTCAGGTGATATACATTTTAACAATCCTGTATTAATAGTCACATCCCACAAGATTACATCCGTTACAGATTTCATTGTTTAATTATCTCTTCTCAGCATTTAGAACCTGTCTTGATTTGTCCATTCTTTGGCAATGAGTGGCAAATTTATTCAAGTTTTAGTAAGTTTCTGCATGAAGTAGTTTTGCATCCTGTTAATATCTGTCTAAATTTTGGCTGTCTGGACAAACAGATAGTCAGGAATAGCCAGCATGGACTTATGAAGGCTAAATCATGCTTGACGTAATTACTTTCTACACTGAAATGAGGAAGAGGAAGCAGAAAGAGTGGTGCATGCAATATACCTTAATTTTAGTTAGATTTCTTATGCCATCTGCCACAGTATTTTCACTTGGAAGCTCATGAAGTATGTACTGGAAATAAGGATAATTAAGTAGACTGAACATTGGCTGGATCTTTATATATAAAATGTAACAATTGTTGGTTGAACATCCATTTTGTTCCTGGTAAGACACAGAGTGCTCTTGGGGTCAGTACTGAAGCTCAGGTAATTGAATATCTTTATCATTGGCCTGTGTCATGACACAGGCTGCACTTTTATCAGATGTGTTGATGACAGCAAATGGGGTGAAATGACTGACATACCAAAATCTAAAACTTCAATCGAGAGAGAAATTGGGGAACTTGAGGCTTGGGAAAACAGAAACATATTAATTTCAGCACAAAAGCAATGAAAGGTCTGTACCTGCAGTAGAATAATCCATGCATTAGAGGCTGATAATGGGCTGTTGGAAAGGAACTGGATATCCTTCTAGGTGTCCAGCTGAATATGAGTC
This sequence comes from Illadopsis cleaveri, assembly GCA_013399915.1. Lineage (NCBI taxonomy): Eukaryota > Metazoa > Chordata > Aves > Passeriformes > Timaliidae > Illadopsis > Illadopsis cleaveri. Next base: position 169,466 of record VXBB01012341.1, read on the forward strand.
AACAAAGTATTGTCATTCTAAAGAAGGGAAACCATGCTTGAGCTCCTTAGGGTGAGCATGGCTAGTGCCTTTGAAGAAAGTTACTCTGCTGTGTCCAGATGTGGATCCCTGCTTGAAGCACAGTGTTGAGTAGCTGGAGAAGGTCCACTGGAGGTGTACTACAGAGATTTGGGGTACACATGTCCCACGAGGAGAGGTTGAGGAAAGTGGGCTTGCTTATTCTACTGAAGAGGAGCCTACAAGCGTGGCCTATAGCTACTTGAAAAAGGGACAAAGGTGGTGGATAAATTCTCCTCTTCAGTGGCAAATGACAAGAGATAATACTGTCAGGTTGTATCTTGGGGGGTTCATGTTGGACATCAGGAGAAAAAATTTGCATAGTAGACTATTGCTGCAGTGGAACAGGTAGTGGTGTCTTTATTCTAGAACTTTTCAAGATTTTGACAGATAAAGCACTAGTTGACTTGCACTGTTGATGGACTAACTGAGGAGGAGAGTGGACTAAAGGTGCCTTCAAAATAATATTTTTATGATTACGGGAATTTTACTTCCATTACTACTAATCCACCCAATGGCAAAAAATGTTTTAAAATTTTATGATCAGAGATAATTCTGCCCACAGTATTTCTAGGCAAAGCTGTCTCTGTTAATGGGCTGTTGATTTATCAATGAAGAAGTCTGGAAACATTGGTCATAGCTGTGATTTGAAATCTCCTACATCAGTTATCTTTTTAAAGACTTTTTCAAAACCAGAATTGTTATTCGTAGAACAAAGTTCTGCAGCTGAAATCAGAGGAATCCCCCATTTTACCCTTTCTTCCTCCTTCAACCTCTGTCATTTTTAGGTCATACTAAACCTGAAACACTAAAGCCATAATTTTGGCAGAAGCTCCTCAATGTATCATTAAAAGAAAGAAAAGTAAACACTTAAAAGTTTGTATATGTTTAACAGAAAGTTTGATGCAGAGAATGAAATATTAAAAACTGAGATAAAGTGCAAAATCATTCCAATGAATAGAGGTGATTTTACCCTGCAGCTCCAACAAACAAAAAAGAGAAAAAAAAAGAAAGGGGAGGAAAAAATAGTTCCTGCAGACTGCTTTAGGGACATTTCAATGCATGAATGAGAAAGGTAGAGAGCTAGGTGACAGTGTTAGATCCTAGGGCAATGTAAAAGTTCTCACATTGAGCTCTACTGCTGCTGCTCAGGGTACAGCACATGGTTTGCCCAGCTCCCCAGCAGTAGAGTTTACTGAGATAAGACTATAGCTGGACTACAACCATTTCTTAGGACATTTCTTCAGAGTAGAATGAGGTCTCTGCTTGTCCAAATAAATAGCTGCTGAATTTCATTGCCTCTATGCTATTATCTCTGTATCAAAGTTTTTCAATGATCCTCCTTCTGCTCAATCAGTAGAAGAATAGAGTGGCACCTTTTGAACTTGGTATTCACTTTCTAATATGCAGATAATGTGAAAGTAAGTGATATTTGTTCCTGGATAGCTTGGAAAGACTATGTGCTGAAAAAACAACTGTTTTACTATATGTATCAACCATAACACCTAAGAATATGAGTGAGCTGCACTATTGATCAGTTCAGACTACGTCCATCAATACAATATAAAAATGTATGGCAAGCACTTGATGTAATATTAATGACAAACATAAGCAGGTTTCAGAACGCATTTGAAAAGTCTTACTGAGCTGTAATCACTGCTTTTGTGTGTCCAGCCATTGGAGCATATAGAAGAGATCTTTGGAAGGCCTAAAGGTATCTTTTTGCATGTGGAAATTGTCAAGTAATATGAGATAAACATATTACAACTTTTGTATGCTTGCTGTCCAACCGTGATTGCTAATTGCTGCCTACTACAAAACACAGTTATAAAATGTGTTATAATTTTGACACAAATATAGTATTTACTTTATTGTAATTTTTGGTGATGGAGGTGGTGAGAGGTAGGGAATAGGGATAATACATTTCTTCGAAACCTCAGTAATTCAAATACTTCTTTTTTCTTCAGAGTGACTTGTCTTGATTTTTTTTTCTCTTTTGTTCTTCATGATGTTAATTCCATTCAGTTATGCAGTGTCCAAGGTAGTTATTCATATGAGAAAAAGAGGTGAAAATACAGATTTGCAGTAGGGATAGGTGTTTCATGAATACTCTGATTTATTTTGCTTATTTTTCTGATTGACTTAAATCTGTTGAAACCTTGAAGAAATTATGGGTTGAGCTTCCTTCAACATAGGCGGAAATGAAACCTACAAAGAGAATTTTTGAATTTGGTGTATTCCTTCTGTGTTCTGATTGACTTTAGCTATGAATTTTGCATATTTGTGTGCTATAAAGCAGAGAAAGCAAGCTGTTTTTCCTTCAAGTACTTTAATTGCCATTGAGGCAGGAAGCTTGGTAGACCTTAATGGCTGGAAACAGTCATGTGAGTTTGAAAAGTTACTTAGAACATGTCCCGTTAAAGATGTTGAATGACAACTGTCCCAGTGCTCTATTATATGGTCATCACTATTGCAAGTGATGGGACATGACCAACCACACTGACCACTGTGTGATGTGATAAAAAGTAAATGATAGTGCTGCTAGGACTAAAGTTTTCTGTCATCCTGAATGCAAATGTAAGCTCAGACTTAATTTCCAAAGAATTTGAATTTTTAGAGACATTGTGCTGCTTCTCACTTAAATTCTCAGAATTTTTGTCATTAATTCCAGGATATGGGAGTTTTTAGTTCAATGTCATTCTCTTTCTTTAGGTAATATACTTTACTTTGGAAGAACATCCCAGTTTTTCTTGACTTTGGATCTGTTGGTTGTGCAATAGAATTCTCTCAACCTCTGTCATTAGATTTCTGCCTCATCTCATAAAGTGCTTATATCTGAACAGTAAAAATGAGTATGATCTTGTTTCATGGCTAGAGGATCATATAGGGAAGTGGGAGATTTAGATATCCAGTTACTGATTACACACTCATAGAAAATTGTACTGTACCAATAGGAAAGATGAGATGAACAGTTTCCTGAGAGAGAGAAAATGAAGATTCTAATAATTTTTGGCAGTGGTAGAAACCAGTGTGAATCATGTGTGCGTTTTATTGACCCTGTGCTATTAGGCTTTTATGTGAATCAACCTGTCACTACCTTTAAAAAAAAACAAAACAAGTTGNATTTTCTAGAGAACTTTGAAATTAAAGTTGAAAAGAAATGAAATTAAAATAAATCCAGAATCATCAGGAAAGTTTAGGATGTATTTGCCATAGGGAGAGTTCTGCTTAATTCTCATTTGCGAGCTTTTAAAATCTAAATCTAACTTTCTGTAAAACTGGTATTTGTTAGTACATGTAAAACTGGTCAGAGTCCATTCTGCCACTTTCTTGAAAATTCTTATCATGTGTAAAAATTAACCATGCTTGTGCCAAGATAGACTAAGTTGTGCAGATATACAAAATCCGTATCAAGTAGACCTTTTAGCCGATCATGTATTCCCACCTGGGTAGTTGTAGCTTCTTTTGCCATGCCTGCAGAGCAGAGGAAAACAACAAACAAAGAGCCCTGTCCCGTGGAGGGTTGGCAAGTGTTTGTTCTGCCTAATAACTTGGAGCTGTTTTCAGAAACTATTCTATCAAAGGGTTGTCAAACAGCTCTTCTCAAAAGAGCAATTATCCAGATGTAGTGCTGCAGATTCTCTCTAGGCATCTTCAGGCTTGTTTCCAGTCTAATAATTTGACATCAATATGTCCTACTCTGTCATTTAGTGTAATACTTCCACTAAACTAGATACCAACCTGAGGAAACAAATAAACTGCAAGTTACTCACGATGTACTTAAAAGATTTGTGGAAAAATGGAAAACACATAAGAAATCAGCCATTAGGAAATACTGTTGTAAAACATATAAAGTATTTCTAGAACCATAAAATAGTTTTTAATGCTATGAAAATGCTATCAGGAAAAATTAAATTTAAATAAAAATTACTGGCATTCATACAGATGCAAAACTAAGTCTTTTATATCTGTGGTGACAAAAACTTTGGTTCATAGTTGAAGACAGAGAGACCATGGATAAGAAAAATGAATAAATGTTTGAACAGCTTTGCTGTATGGAGTACTCATGTTTTCATTTACTCATTCCTCCAATTCAGTTGAATATTCAGATTTTAGGTTCACTTACTACATCAGTGACACTAAAAAACCAAATTAGTACAAAAAACCTCATTGAAATTCTTTTGCTGGAGAGAATTAATAGGAAAATCCTTGTAAAAGCAACACAGGAAAAAAAGTCTAGTTTATTTGTCATGAGTTAAAGTGGTTGAAGTGTCAGAGTTTATGGTCCCACTCATCTTTTTGCTAAATGAAAGCCCTTTCTTCCTAGAGAGGTTTGTTAACATGGTAAATTATTTAGCTTTGGGGTATATGTATACATGTAATATACCTATTTATAAAATATTTATGGAAGACATGATTTTATTTCTGTGCCAGACTTTTGTACTATTATCATGGAAATAATTCTGAGGGAAATAGAGGTTAATAAGTAAAGCATTTTGGTGTACTAGAATAAAATACAGGCATTAATATCTTTAAAAGCAAAAAAATATTTTGACCAGTTGATACAGACATTTGGATAGCTATGCAAATAAATCCCCTAGTTTATTTAGTTCATTTGGAAAATAGTCTGTATTTTATTTCTGAAACTATTTAGACTGCTTTTTATCTTGTCTAGAAACCTGCTTGAAATATGCATATTTATATTAGAATCAGTTTATGGGCAGGTTTAGTGTTTCACAAAGGAAAAGAAAAAAAGCCTCTCTTTGTGAGTTTTAATCTTAAGCAAGATCACCTGGGAATCAATAGGAGACCAGATACTGTTTTCTTAAGTAAACATCAAAGAATTTTAGATACAACAAGGTTCTTTGAATTGCTCCATTAACTTCTTGCTTTTGGTTTATCATTATCTTTGTGTAGGTTCTTTCAAGTTATTCTTCATTACTGAAGAATGTTTTAGAACATAAGCATGCAGGAATTCCCAATTTTTATTGTGAAAGTAGCAAAATGCAGCTGTATTTTCTGTCTTTTTTTTCTGTTTTTGTTTCAATGCATATTTTAATTTTTTCCTACTAGTTTTATTGCCTCTCATTTTGGGGAGGATGACTATTGGACTGCTTCATACTAGTACCTGAGAGGGATTTAAGGTTCCAGATGTTATTTTATGTTTTGCTTTTGCCAGTGTAGGTGGTATTCTTCTCCCTTTAGAAATGATCTCTGCAACTGTTGAAACTATTGTACAGATGGAGCTTTATTAAAATAAGAGAAAAGCATACTCTTGGCTTTTTAATATAGCTTTTTTTTCAGGGTTGTGTGCAGCTGGATTGAAGCTTGTAGTCCCTTTCCTCCCTCATCAGATGACACTTACAGCCCATTGTTCTATGAGAAATGTCTTCTGTTTATTTCAATGAAAAAAACCAGTTTCATTAGCTTTGGATTTTGCATTTTTTTAAAATAAGAATGCGCTGAAATCAGCATGCACAGTGATAAACCACAAAATAAATCAATTGGTCATCTAATTTCCTTCCCTAGAGATGAGATGCTACTGAGCCCCTAAAATCATTTAATTAGACAGTGATACACATTGTGTGTGGTCATTTGCAGTATTTGAAGCAAAAATAATGACAGAGAAAAAGAATTCACCTGTACCAACCCTTGTGTAATTGTACAGTGCAGTTCTTTCTACCTTGATTAATAACCTTGACAGCCACAATTTGGCCAGATAGTAAAATCTAGTCCTAATGGAACAATTTTTAAATTTACCATCTGCGTTCTTAAAAAAAGATGACATTTCAGGCTTTATAGGGTGGAAGTATGTAGGTTCTTCTGAAATTTTCTATTAATTATATTCAGCATCTAAAATGTATACTGAAAGATGGTTTGTCTCTATAAGACTTGGGAAATGTTGATCAACAGGGCCAGCGAATTAAAATGGCTCTTTTCTGTGGTGGCAGATTAAGAATATGTGCAAAACAATATAAATATTAGATTTCATACAAAGTATGAAATGCAAAGATGAATGCAATGTCAGAGGCTTTATTTTTGTGAATTATATGGTGAGGTTTACTAGCCTAGAAATGCTTTCCCTGGTTATGGATCTTCACTGAACCATAAGCAATGTCATTTTGAACTAGAAGGGCCGAAGAATTTATAGAAGTTGGTAGTTACCAGACATGCCTCCATGCCTTTTTCTGCAGCTATAAAGTAAAACTCCACCCAATATGATGAATTTTCCAAACTAAAAACCTTGAGAAGCTTTCCATGCAGAGCTCAAAGATAAAAATTTTAAAAGATAGGCACAGGGGAAAACTCGACAGACACTATGGGTGATTGTCTGAGTCCCCAGGATGATGTTGTAAGCTTCCTTTTAGGTACTCATCAGCTTTGATAGAAATGTCCAGAAAGTCCTTTCCCAAGGACTAGGCATGCTGCTAAGTCATAGATCTTATACCATTAAATTGGAAAAATGAAGAAAGGGCTGCCCTACTCAGTCACTAGCATCTTTGGTGTAATTTTTTGTGTAAACTGGAAAGAAATTGTTAGGTTCTTGTACACTAATGTGATACAGAGGGAAAGGTACAGCGACAGAAAAAGCAAGTCTATGTAAAGTATAAACCTCTGCTAGCGTTATGTAGCCTTCCTTACTTGGGCAAATGCCATCTGTCCTTTCTTCTCTCCCTGCTTCCTCAATGTCTTCTCTCAAAACTCCTTGCAATCACCTGTGCTCAGCCATCTTCTCCGTTTACAGAAATTTAAATCAAATTCAGTGCACAGCAGCTAGAGCAAAGATAACAGGCAACTTCCCTCCTGTTGCCAAGCTACAACCTTCTTACATCAGATAAATAATGTTACAGTACACTAAAACAAAGCTAATGTTTGTATAATTCATATTATCACAGTAGCAAAATTAAAAATGTCTATCAAGGTAAGCACAGGTACCAGAAATGTATGTATAATGTGCAATCAACTGAATCCTCGGGGTGTATCTAAAAATATCTAAATCTCTAACCTGATCAGAGAAAATTGGACCATGATGGTAAGCGAGGGTAGAGGGGAAGGCATCTAATAAAGCTATACAAAAATATCCAACCAAAAAAAAAAGCCTGTTAGAAGAGTCACTTGGCAGCCTGAGGTGCACTTTTCCAACATGAATAAATAAGCGGATATTTTCTCCCTTTTATGCATGTGTGCTTTGAAAAACTGTATGCAGTAATGTGAATGTTCTAGACTTGGTATTTTTGGTTACTAAGATATCAGGTACTGTCCTTTTGAGAATTCAAGAACTTTATGATTTAATTAGATGCTGATAACACCAGTATTCTTTGTGAACATCACTTTGATGAACTTCACTTGCTTCACCTTCAGTCTTCCTGAATATGAAGAACTAGAGTGATTTGCCAAAGTTGAGGACTTCGTGTTATCACATGTCTCAGATCTTGAAACTTAAGCAAAATGTATATGAAGGAACTAAAAATGCACTTCAAAAGAATAAATTCACCTATTCAGTCCCTGCTACAATAGTAGCTGTTATGGCAGTTTGCATAGGATTTGACAGGTATGGTGTATGTATGCAGATAATTCTTCTTCTTCTTGCCCAGAGTGACAACAGCAGTTGACTGATACCTCCTGCCATGTCCATCGATTTTATTTTTGTTGTTTGTTACCAAATTTGTTGAGTGTGCTAACTCTTAACTTTGGGTTGAGGTTTTTGTCCACATGTTGGTAGAGAGTGAGGGTAGATGATCATAACAGTGATTAAAAGGCAGATATGAAAATCAAAACCGTAGTTAAACTCTGCTCTCTAAATAATAAGAGGACTTTCTCAGTTTATAATAAAAAAAATGTTATTAGCAGTTCAATGAAATGGGTTGAAGAAATTCTAAAGCAGGCAGATTGCAGTCACCAAAACATTAGAAACCACCCCTAAATTTAAACCCCAAAGCTGCAAAACAGCATTGCTGGTTTGGTATGTTCCATGCTCTGCATGATGTGAACAGATCTTTTCATTAGACGGATCTTTGCACTTGGTATAATTAAAGGAAATTGTGTTTAAGCAGGAAAGTGGAAAGTATTTTTTTGCAGGACCAAGTAAGACATCTGCTGGAAGACAAACAATTGTAGGAATGAATACACTGAGGTGTTGAATCTTTTTATATTGCCTTCATAAGGCTACTAATTATCAGAAAAGTCATCAAAAAGTAAGCATTTGTCTCTAACACTTCATCCATTGCTAACCTTAAAGTCCCAATTTTCAGGGGACACATACAAATCTTGACTTTATTTGTTTTTAAAATTCAGGAACTGGTTTGAGTTATGGATTAGGGTTTGCATGGAGATGGCTAACCCTGACCTGTGGCACCACTAACAAGGTAACAACATGAGGAGTTTCAGGTTGCTGCAGAATAAAAAGGCAGGCTCATGTTTGTACAGATGACCCACCTTGACCTGAGGCATCACTAACAAGATGGTGACACGAAAATGTCAGAATGCTGTAGACAACAAAAGGCGTGGGGGGGAAGGGGGAGCAGTTATCTAAGCAGAATTAATATCCAGTACATAAATTCACAAGGTATCCATATCATAAATACACAATCATGCTAGAAAATCAACCAATCTAGTGCCACTGGAAAAAGGAGAAATGGGCATGTTCTGCATTTGGTAAGGGATGGAGGTGATACAGTGGAATTATTTGAGAGCTGAGATGAAAAGTACTAAAGAATTAAACAGACCTTTTGATTAAGGTGGTTTAAGAGTCCCTTCTTGAAAGTCCTATATCTGATAAATGTATTCTGGAGCAGGACAATACATCTGGGCTTTTTCCAACCACATTTGTTGTTGGACTTACTTCCAAGGTTGGAGGGGTCTGGGATGCTGTCCCCAGTGCTGGTAAGGGAACACCTAGAGGGTATTTCTTGCCATCCTAATGCTTATTCATTTTATAATACCTTGTAGTTTTCCCAAACTTGAGCTTAGACTTCAGTATTCCCCAGGCAAATGTGTGCCCATCTGTCTAATGTGCCAAGAATCTTATATGTTCCCTTACTAGTACTCCCCTTGCTCTTTCTTGCTGGTACAAATAATATTTTCTCTCAGGTAAACTGATATAACCAAATTAAGCTCTGAGCAGTTCTTTTCAATGTATATATTGATATTCTGATATATATATTTCTATATATGATAAAAATATTACATTGCATTAATATAAAAATAAATGTTGTAATAACATAATTTTACTTTATGTAGTAGAAATATCTAATAATATATAAATATCATATAAAACATATGTATTAATATATTCAGTGCTAAATGTCCCTGGTTTTATTTGAGACTTTCTAAAGGGTTTGTGCATTAAAGAGCAATCTTTAAAATTTTTTTTTGCTCTTACAAGAGTACCTCTTTTCATATTTCTTGAGACACATATCCTGATTTAGACATAACATTTGAACTATTCACATACTCAGTCCAAGCTGATGGAACTTTACATGGTTTAAACCCAGTCAGCAAATGGGTTGCTGTGCAGTTGCATGGTCACAATTACTGCCACCTATATATATATATATATACACACATAATGATATTTAATAATAATATTAATAACAGCAACAATAACCACCACCACAACAATAATGTAATGAAAAAAGATATAACAAAAATAGAGAGTAATAAAACCCCAGACAGATGCGTGCTGCACGAAATCACTGCTCACCACCTACTGACCAATACCCAGCCTGTCCCTGAGCAGTGATTGAGCCTTCCCAGTTTATGTACTGGGCATGATGTTCTGTGGTGTGGAATATTCCTTTGGCCAGTTCAGGTCAGCTGCCCTGGCCATGCTCCCTCCCAGCTTCTTCTACACCACCTAGCTGGCAGAGCATGAGAAACAGAAAAATCCTTGACTTAGGGTGAGCACTGCTCAGCAGCCACTGAAACATCAGTTTCTTATCAACATCATGATTATATCAAATCCAAAACACAGCACTGTACTAGTTGCTAGGAAGAAAATTAACTTTATCCCAGCTGAAATGAGGACAGTGAACTATCTTCTTCCTTTTAAATTGCTTAATATGTTAAGACTACATAACAGTCTTCCTGTTCCTTAAGGGGATTCCTGTTAAGAATCTTTTTTTTTCCTCCTTTCAAGTTTGCCTGCACTTTTGGGCAGTATAGTCAAGAACTAGGATTTACAAAAATGGGAAATAAAGAACAGAGGTGTTAAATTTTTGCTGTTGGTTGAATTTGTGTTTTCATAGCTTATGAAGTATTATGTAAGTGACATGCAGATAAGAGGGCTCAGTGTGAGAGGTTACAAACTTTTTGGATCAGGCTTGCCTAGAAATTTTGGATTTAGCTGTTTTTCCCCACACATCGATATGAGTTACACCACTCTATGAAACAAACTCTGGAGATTCAAATCTTGAGAATGTACAGCAAAGTTTGATGCATAAGCACTCAAATTTTCAAAATATTTGTTCTGTCGTAAAAAAAAAAAAACAAACTTGGTTCTATTAGCACTGATGTGTAGCCTGTATAATGGGAAGCTATTTCTTATTGTAAGTCTTTAATTTTACTTTATGGCCACAGAATGAAAAACTACTTGATGTTCACCTTCAGGTAGATAAACCTTGGGCTTTGTGTTCAAGGCTCCACTTGTATTTGCTGCATGAAATGAAGCTCAGTATTCAGTTTCAATGTGTGCCATCAAGTAGAGTGGTAAGTGGTAATTTACCCAGTACTGATGGTTAAACTTTGAATGCATTTTTTACTCTGAAAAGTCTGAAATTTTCAATCAGTCTGAGCATGAAAGTGGGTGAAAACTTGAGGGTATGCTATTACTTGAGTCAAATCCAACATAATGTTAAATCACGCTGTAAATCTATGAGGATTTTTGGGGGGTGTCGTGGATGGTGATCATCTTTTGGTTTTGGTAGAGTGTGTTGAATGCTGTGTATGTTAGAAAACTTGCTGCTGAACTTGCACAGGTGCTCTCATGAATATTTTTTAGCTTCAGTTTTCAAAAACTCTTAGTAAAATGCTATAAATTGGACTAAAAGAAGTCAAAGCAATTAGAAAGCAAACCTTGATGGTTTTTAGGGATACTAGTCTTCACAAGACAGTTTCTTTGGATAATTCTGGTTATACATACAAAAATTTACTGCACATTTCTCAACATTAGAAATCTACAACAAAAAGTTCAGACAGAAGCAGAACACCTTTAGAAGGGAAAGGAGTAATACTGAAGTATTTTTTCCATTCATTTTGCCTCATGAGAGAATATTAAATGATCTTGGAAGCAACCAACCAACCCACAACCCCTTCAAAAATTGTTTTGTTCACAAAAGTCATTAAATATAATAAACTTAATTATGATAACATATCCAATAACTTCAGTTGACCTAGTGCAGGACTGTATGACTGAGTCAACTATGTTGAATACAAGTGTTGAAAATTCACTTACTTAGACATACCAGTCACAGCCTAGCTGAGGTAGTTTGCCTGTAGATGTTGGGCTGAACAAAATAACCCTGCTGATGTGACAGCAGCCATACAAAGTCATTTGCTTATAGCAAACACCGAGTATTTGCAGAGAAGGTATTAGGGAATTAAAGTATCCTGCTGTAGTAATTCTCTCCATCTAAGCCAACTGAGTCGTAGCTTTGTTCATGTTGAGAGTTAAATAAAATTTTACAGGAAATTACTTCTTTTTGCACCTGTTATTCTTGGAAATAACCAACAGAAGTGCCTGTTCTTTCCTGATCACCATCTAATGTACAATATTTCCTCCTTTCTCTGGCTTATACACTGCTTTAACAGAAAGGAATGCTTACAATCTCCTTAACAAAATAGTCCATTAACCCATTTTAGAACAAGGCAGGAGAGTGTCCTCATTGGTTTTCTTACAGGTGTTGGCTTCTGTCAAGGTAAGTAGGGAAAATGCTGGATGCTTAATCAGGGAATGAATACTGGTGTCCTCAGATAGTCTGGGTGGCCCATGACAATGAACATCAGAAGGCTCATTTTCATCACTGCACAAAATTAGCTATGTAATGTCTATTGTTCTCTAATTTCTCACTCGTCACTCTAGAAATGTAATCCCAGGTGTCTCATTCCTATGCAAGCAGATGTGGGAGCTCATAAACAGAATTGCAACCTGAAGGAATGAGTTCTCAGATCTTTTGGTTGCCAAGGAAACTACATTCTCAGTCTGTGTATGTTTACAATAGCTTCCTTTCCAAAGCTGTCTAAATTTCATGTTGTGGCACTTTGGACCAGAGTATGATAGAGAAATAGTAATATATGTTTACTAAATATTATCATTGATTTTTAAAATAATATTTACAAAAATAGGTAGTGCATTCTGTCTCCAAGTATGTATGATTTTAACAGATACGTGAGAAATCTAGGAAGTATTTAATATATATTTTGATCTTTCTGGCTACTTTTCTGTGCTCCACTTATAAATCAGTCTCCGTTAGAGTGCAGTTAATTATGGCCTGCATGTCTAAAGAGGTACTTCTCAACAAAAAATTCTTTCAGCAGAAACTGTATTTTTTTCTTCTCCAAACATTTTTCCTGATTACTTTGTGGCACAAAAGGAGGATGGGGGCTATTGAATCATGCTACATTAATGGGGACACTTTAGATCTAGGGAACTGTCTTTTATATGAGAGAATTTGGCAATTTCTTTTTAATAATCAAAATCTTGGTGGCATTCCTAAATTCACCTACTCTGACTAGCATTTAGAGCTTTCTTTAATGTACTAGTCCCAATGTCCTATTTTTCCCTTCAGGATCATAAAGTTAGATTTCAGTGAGAAAGTCCAAGTTCCAGACAAAAGTATCAGACACATTTTTTTTTGTTTTAATTAGTCAATGAATTAATTTTCAAAATCTTATCTCTAACACGTATATGGATAGTGACACTGTATTAAATTTGTCTCCATGGAGGCAGCTTGTGTGACCCACTGCCTTTCTTCTGCACCACTTGTGAATCAGTGCAGTTCTCCAGATTCAATGCAGCAAAAGCACCTGTCCTGTGCTGGTACATGGTGTGCATGCAGCCTATTTCTAACTAATTTTCTTCACAGCAGCAGCAATCTTACCCACATTATTTCCTTCTGGCCATTGAAATACAGAAACATTTGCTTTTTCATCTTCTGTGAAGGCATATAATCACTAACGTTTATTATTTTTTAGGTTTGATAATTTAAAAAAAACAGTATTTGGGCATTTTATGTATAAAGGCAGCTTGTAGGAAGCATCTGGAAAATTCTGTTGTGCAGAGGCTCAAAATGATCAGTCAAATCCAGACAGCATAGAAGATCCATCAGATTTCTTGTCTCTGTATTATTTCTCAACAGAATGTACTATCAATAATAAAATAAATGAAGTAAATAGCTTCAGCAAAAGAATATAAATTTTAAAAGTCCCGCAGGAACATTAATTCTTTTTAAATGTGAATCAAAACTGACGAAGAGTTTAAAACCAACAGGCTCCAGTGGGAAGGAAAATAGTTATAATGTGAATTAGTGAGAAGAGCTAGGATTTGGAGCACTTGAATTTGAATAATATTCATGTAGCTCAGTAAAAGAAACTATTACTGAACTGAAGGTAATTGCTATGGGCATTGCAAAAATTTTACCTGCATTCCATATTTGCAAAATGAATTTAAAAAATAACATCATATATATAAAAAGACTGAAAACTGAAGGGTTTTAAGAGCCTGGGTACCAACTGGAGTTCAAGATATTTTAGCCTCTTGTATAAAACTCTGAGGACATTGAAAAGACCATAATTAATCAGTGACAGAATAGGTGAAATTGCTAAAAGCTGGTTCTTCCATTAGTAAAGTAAATCCGAAAGTGTCACAATAAAATATTATCAAATAAGAGATTCAAAGCAAAATACAGCAGTTCAGAGTCTGGATGAAAAGGTAGTATGTGGAGATGTATGTGGTGTTTGCCATGTTTTATGTTTCTTGGTTTTTGATGGGAAAAGAAAAAAAAGCAAAATTTAATTACTCTTTAAGAGCTTGTTGAGGTGGGCAGTATTTGTATTGCATGAGTTGGTATAACTGTGATGCTGCTGTGTTAGCACAGAGGAAGATCTTGGGTGAGTGAATCAGTAGACCTGCATGCAGAAATGAATGAATTATAAACTTACCAAGTGACCTGAATCTGCCATTTGTTCATTTGAATTTGGAACTCAGTAGCCAGTAAACAGATTTATTTGAAAAAGAAAAACAACATACTTACATGAATAATTATTATGAGATTAATGGCTAGATCATAATAAAGCTGATTCTTTTCTTATTTTTTTTTTTTTACCTGACAGAACATATAAATAGTTAGTTCAAAGAATTCTTTGGTCCAGTGGTCCCAGAATTTGAAATATGTGCCCAAGTGAGTGACCCTGGAGGACTGTTAAAAAAATGCATCTTACTATAATGTTGTGCTAAAGTCTTTAATACATTTGAGAAACTGCAACAGTTTATGGAGGAGTTCTGTATTGTGGAAAGTATGTTAATACATATTTATAGCTTTAGATGATGTGATTTTTAACTTGAATGGGTGAAGAGGCTCACGCAGGAGCTGAGAACAGCAGCTGGGATGGTGTGCAGGAGCTGCTGACAGAGTCAGATCTGTGCCACTAGACTGCATCTGTGGTGGCTATGAGGAATCCTGCACTGAGTCACAGACGAAAGAGACATTATTGTATATTTTAGGAACTTAACAAGGTTATTTGAGGGAAGAAAAACATAGGTCTGTTGATAATCAGAATTATAAACCTGCTCTTGTGGCTTGTGCTGATGAAGGGACAGGGTATTTTTATTTCTATAAGTTAATGGAAAAGAAAATCTTCATGCACAAAATAGTTGATATTGAGCAATATTCAGTACTTTGACTGTTGAGTTCATGTCACTCCCTACTTTTGTGCCCTGTGTTGCAGCCTGTGTGTCCAGATAAGAGACTTAATTTTCTGAATTTCAACTTGACTAACTCCCTGAATATTTGGCCTGTTTGAAGCAAACATTTTACATTATCCATCTTTCAAAGACTCATTTTCAAAATTTCGTTTTCACTTCTCAATAGTGTCTCCCTACAACTCTCCTCAAAATCAAAAGGTGTAGTGCACCAATAAATTTGCTGCCTTTTATTGAAAGTAATCTTTTCAAATCAATTGTTGTATTACTTTTCCTCCATTCCCTTTCTCACTTTCAAAGTGGTAATGATACAGTTATTTGAGATATATAAAGGTCCTTACTAAAGAGAACATTTATTTCAAGTCCCATCCTGTAAAGAACATGATGCATTAACAGCTTAAAATCTGTCATAGCTTTCTTCAATTTGTAGGTACATATTTGCCATTCTGTTTTCAATCACCGTGTAAGTTTTCTTGGACTGCTTCATGTATCCTACACAGGAGATGAGTGATGAGAGCTTGAAAGAAGAAAGAGGGGAAAACGCCTTTGGGAATACTGATTTAATAAAAAAAATTAAAAGTTTGAAGATTTTGAATTCACAGCACTTGAGTGATCCTAGTTCCTAGCCAAAATACACACTTTTTATTGGGAGAGGATTTGCACAGACCAGCTGTTGATTTGTCTCAGCACCTCTTCTGCTTAAATGAAACATATCCCTTATAGGCACTCTGCTGCTGGCAACAGGGGTGCAACATATATCTCAGTGACTCTACCATATTCAATAGTGAATCTCCTTGGGCTTCTTCCTTAGTGCCTACAACTGAGGCTAGAGGGATATTTTTGTTTGGGATTTTTTAAAAGTAAATCATCATTATTTTAGAGTGGACTACCTCCTTGCAGTAAGAAAATTACTGTACACTAGTCTATTGAGGCCTCTTGAGGCAGAACTTCCAATGGCTTCTGTTAATTGGGAAACATGTCTTATTTATTTCAGATTAGTCAACTAATTAGTCATCTTCTCAAGTCATGTTTTATTAGAAGCAATCTGAGTTTTTTACCAGAGATGTTCCCCCATTAATTCAATGTTTACCCATCTGTAATTCAACAGGATTTTGAGTCTTATTCATCCTTCAATGAGTTCCTGGGTATGAACTTTGGAAATGAAAACTTTTTTTCCAGAGAAGATGAGAGTGCAAAGGACAATGAACAAAGTTTGTCGCAAACTTTATTTAATGGAATATTAAAACAAGATGAGGTATCAACATTGTGTTCTGTCCCTTAGCTATAGCGTAGCACTGCCCTTGTGCATTTTCTTTTACCATTCAGTAACTGCATGACCATTTGCCTTTCAAATTAATGACAGATAAGCTTCTGCACACTTTCATCAGGACAAGTATGCTCCAATGCTAAATCACCACTTAAAGGCCAAAACCATTAACTATCACACCAATTTTTCCCTTCAGAACTGCAGTTGGCAAAAAGTGTAAAATTATTGAGAAACTGGTCATGTTTCTGAGAACTTCAACTTCTAGTCTGGTGTTTTATGCTGCTTCAATAGCAGATTTTGCCATTATTACCAGAGTCAGTTCTAGATATCTTGGTTTCAATTTGATCATATGAATAAAAAGCTTTCCAAGTAGGACTTTATATCAAAATATTGCTTTAAGTAAATAAGATGCAAAAAAAGGGCTCTATCTGCTCTCTGGTTGCAAAGGTTTTAAACTTCTTTAAAAGTATGAGAAGTTATTAGTTGTTCTTAGCACCACAGAATATTCTTCTGTTGAAAGGCTACATACATATAGGTATTATAAAACTGATTTCAGTGGGATGTTGAACAATGTTTTACTGTTGAGTCAGACAGGAAAATGTTGATATAGTGAAAATGCCCTTTGCAATGCAAGAACTCTTTTTGTTAATACTTCATTCTTTATGGAAACTGCATTGCAAGGTCATGGATTGAAAAAAAGAAAATAGAGTGAGACATTGCCTTGTTGCAGCATCAATGAATTAGGAACATAGAGTAAATGTTCATTTTTAATGATTTTTTTCTATCTTGTATTGCTACATTTTAATGAAAGCTAGTTATGGAGATATTGAAATAGAAAGTTTTTGTAGTAGCACAATTCAAAGATGCATGGAGATCTCCAAAATTTTACTGGTTCAGAGTGATTCTAAAGCTTAACCTAAAATTATTATGAGGATGTTTCTGCTTGAGGTGATTTCTTCTGTGAAGTTTTTTTTTTTTTCTTTTCCCATTAATTTCTATTTCTTCTGGTATATTGTCAAGAATAAAGAGAATATGTCCAACTTAGATAACAATTATACTGGTCACCTTATGGACAAAGAATTCAGCTCTAGCAGACTTGGAAGAATGAAATTGGAACCAAGAGCTCATTCCCTGAAATTCTTGTAGATTAAGAAGGCCTGAGTAACTTGATAATTTCAGTGCTTCACTCTGCATTCAATACAGGAAAAAAAATCTGCATTTAAATAATTGTCATTGTTTCTATAAGATAGAACTGTATTTTTCTCAAAGCCTGAAATTCTAAGAAAATTAAATTAACAGTTCTTATGTTCAAAATACTGAATAAAGTTTGTGTT
>VXBB01012341.1:187086-200147 GCA_013399915.1 Illadopsis cleaveri
GATAGAACTGTATTTTTCTCAAATCCTGAAATTCTAAGAAAATTAAATTAACAGTTCTTATGTTCAAAATACTGAATAAAGTTTGTGTTCTTACCTTTTGTGTAAGCTACTTTTTGTTAGCTTAAACACAAAAAGACTTCCAGAGCAAATAGACTTTTTTCCCCCATGTGTTTGTTTATTCCCTTAACCTGCTGGACTAATTAGGTGGATAGATATTAAGGATCTCAGAAGAGGTGGAACTGGAACTGCCATCATAAAAGGATGTTGATAGTGCATTTGTTTTCTATTATATCCTGTAGGAATAAGATGGAAAAATTGCACTTCTATCTCAGGGTATTTTCTAATGTACATTTTAAAGGCCATCATCAGCATTGCCTGGGAACAGTGGGATTTCGACATAGACCTGGAGTGGGTAGTTTTGGGAGTCAATGAGAATTCAGCTAAATATTAAAAATCCTTGATATGTTTGGGGTCATAAAAGTCATGGAAGGTAAGGTACTAGGAACAACAGTCTTTGTAGCTGCTGCCATAAGCACATTTACATTGAGGATAAATTATTCCTAAATTTGTCTGCTTAATTCCAATTTCTTCTCTGAATAATAAGTAGTACTGTATGCAAAATGCAAATAGTCCTTGCATGCTATGTCCAAGCTGTTATATTTTCAAATACATAGAACTTCTGTAGCCAGAAGAAACCATTAAAAAATGTCATATCCTTAGGTGATGCCTACTCCATCATCCTATTCTAAGGTCAGATTAGCAGTTTTTGAACTTGAATTAACTGATTTGACTTCAGATAACTTGATTTGAACTGACTGCATTTGTACTCTCACAATGTATCATATTTTAACTGATGAAAAAGGATTTTATAAGATGACTTTGTAATGCTGAAATTGCTGGAAAATAATTTTTAGTTTTTAAAGTTGAAAAACTAACAAGCAAACAAACAACCATGTTAGTGTGAACCCTTCCCTTTGTATCCCCTCTTTTCTTTGGAAAATGTAGTGACATAGGGGTCACATTTAATCTTTGAAAATGTAGTTTATGAAAGAAGAAATGGAATCTGGTCTCAATGGAAATGCAAACTATGAGCATAGATAGCAAGTGCTGTTGGAGAGCAACTGGATTTTCAGCCTGAATGCTTGAGAGTTGTCTGTTTACAGTAGCATAACAAGCTGCCAGTTGTCCTTCTGTTATTTTTTCCTTAAAGTCATCCATGCATTTCTTTCTTTCTTTCTCTTTGCTTCCGTGTTTTGTTTTTATTTCTCCTTTCTGCTGTGTATCCTAATACTGTGTCTTCTTCACCCTTCCCTTTCTTTCAGTATTTTCTGTCAGCAAACAATGACATTGTAAATCTTGGGTGAACATTTCTACCAGAAATACTTACTTTCTGATCTAGAAATTAATATCATGCCATGTATAAATAGAAGAGTTTCCTAAGTTGATCTTTATTCACTACTGAGACAAACTGTAGAAACAGACCTCTTTCAGGATGACTGTCTGATGTGCTATGCTCTTTCTTCTCTAACTATGCATCATAACATGTGTTTTCTGCAAATTAATTTCCCAATGCAAACAGAGTTTTGTGTGTGGCAGTGTAAATGAGCATAATCTTCTATGTACAGTAACAAAAAAGATGACTCCTCTATAGGACTGAAGTATTTTTTCTAGGATGAGGAGAGTGAGTACTTGCTAACTGTAGCTATGACCTGGCTTGATGGATCAGAATTTGAGTGAGAATAGTGTTTAATGAGTATAAATAAATAAATAAATAAAATAATTTCTTGTGGTTTAGCTCTTTTCCTTTACTACTGAAGATTTATAAAATGAAACTATTAATAAAGTAAATGAAAATAGAATATTGCATTTCTCGGCTTTGTTCTGTAGGCTTTCTGCTACTGTTTTTTCTTTTCCGGAATAGAAATGGTAAAGATTTTCTTCTGATTGACTGGGATATAAAATAGAAAGGGGTATAAATCCACTATTTAATCGTTTTTTTAACAGAAATATGTGGTAGCCCCTGCCAAATACACTTTTGGTGTTTTCCTAACTGTTGGACATCACTGTATTATCACGAGAATCTATGTAAAATTTTTGGTTCTCTTAGCAAAAAAACACATCTTGGTATTGAAGAGACCATTTTTCCTGGTATAAGTTTTCATGCTGTATTAAAAACCTGCAAAGGCAACACATTTTGACATTCTTTTATTATTTCTGCAATACTTATTAAAATTAATTATAATTTTAACATCTTATAATAATAATGTAATGAAATAATTTAATTTCTCATAAAATAAATCCTTCTCTAAGCAGTCATTAACTGTGCTTTCCTTCCCCATGTATTTCCTCTGATTAATATTTATGAATCATTTTATACAGAGTGGTGTTCAAGATCCAGGAAGGGATGGTAAAAACAGAAGGAGAGAAGGGAATAACTGCAACAAAGGCCTTTTGGAGTTATTTTTATTGTGAAAATAGTGAGGGGACATATGACAAATTTAATGGCCTGGCACTGTAGGAAAAACCACTGAAAACCTCTCATAAGAAAAACACTTTCTGATTCTGAGGAAATGTTTTGATGGGAACATATTGATTTTTTTCTCTGCTCTCAGGAGATACTGGCCAGCCTGCTTGTTTGTCAGTTTTCATGCCATGCTGCTCCCTTTTGCTGTCAGGGGAGCAGGAGGGTCCTGCCAATGCTCTCTGTTTCTCTTTGAACCTAACGACACAGTGATCCAGTTCATGACTTCTAGGCAGCTTTCTCTTCAGCCTGCTCAGTTTCCCAAAGAAATGTCTCTTTAATGAGTTGGAGAGTCCTGAGCTGCTCTGTCCATCATTCAATCACCCCATAAATCACTTGTATCTCATGATATCTTGTCTCACAATGAAATTAGCAGTTAGCTGAATTTCATATCACTGATGTGTTTGTATAAGTATTTCTAGAGTTTTATAACATGAAAAATGTATGTACTGAGATTCAGAAACTCAGAGATTATTAATGTCTCCTTTTCTCTCCAGATTGTCCAGAAGGAATACATCTGCCCCATAAGTGCCCTGACAAGCTCATAATAGAGGCCAGTTACTGAGGCAGTTAGCACTTCAAAAACATTTTACCAGAATGTCACCAGTATTTTGTCTGGTGGCCTTACACTAGCAGGGGACTCATGAGTCCATATCCTGATCACACTGAAGAAGGGTGTTCTGGTTTATAGGAAATGTGGAAGGATATATGCACACTAAGTAGAATTCCAGCAAAGATTCTTCAAGTTAGATGCTGCAAACTGGGAAGCAGTTCCAGAGGGATGTATGATGTATTTCTGATGAATGAGACTTCAGATCTAAGAAACACAAAATCTCTCTCGTCAGCTCATAGCTAAATGAAGCACAGAAAAATTTTAGAAATGAACCCTAAAGTGGCTAAAGATGCATTCTTTCTTGACTATTTCATGTCCAGTTTTTCAAATTAAGGGAGGTTTTTTTTATATATTTTATGTTTTAGTGAATAAAACACCATGATTTTATTTTACATCTTCTCTGATATGACAGCAATTTCTAGAAAATTGTAACATAACGCAAAATTCTTCTCCTGGGAAAATGACAAGAAGAACAGTCCTGCCGTTGGTGAAGTGAAACTCTCTTGTGCTTTCAAAGTGTAACTGCAAGGAGATCCTGACTATGTCCTCTCTTACACTTCCCAGGGTAGTTGAAGAGAGCAGGTAGCTAAAAAAAACCTCCTTGGTCTTTCTTCTCCAAATTGATCTAAACAAGCTGTGTAAGATCCCCATGGGTTCTGTGCTCCATCTACCCACATAGCTGGGCACTCATTCCAGCTTGGCAATGCCCTTGCTGTCATGGGAAACCCCAGCAGGGCCCCAGGTTGTCCTTGTGCTCTGGTGCTGGGGGTTAAGGTGGTCATCTCCACAGGGCTGCTGTGTTTGTCCTGAGCCCTTCATCCTCCCTGATGCTCCACACCCTGCTCACTTAATTCTGCAGCTCCATACTGAGGATTTTCCGCTGTTGAGCAGGAGCTGCTGGCCTGGTTCTTTCTTTCATTAATATCTTTGATTCTTCATTTGCTGGGACTCCTTGCCTCTTCTTCATCCAGTTTTTTCCAGGTGAGGGGTGAGCTGTGGATAAACAGAGAAGATTGTCTCTAATCAGGTTCCTTTAGATGTTCCACAAGGAGGTTTTAATGTTTACTGTCAAATATACTAATGTGATATATTTTGCCCAACATGGAATTTTTATTTAGCAGAGGCACACAGCAATGCACACCATAATATAGCAATTGCAATAAACAATTTAATGATGATAGGAATGTGATTCCTATTACCAATCTCTGTGTCTTGATGCTGGGTATCTCTAGCCACAGGGAAGGAATATGTGGTTGAAGTCAGCACAAATTTGGTTTTTTTCTTAGACTGTTTTCTGTTGTCCAGTTTTATATTTTGTGCTGGGCTGAGCCATATACACACTTTCCCCTGCACACAACAGGCTGGTCACACACTAGAAGGACATTTCTCTTGTTATCTCAGGGGAGGCAGTTTATAGAGCAGCCAAATATCCAAAAACATAGGTGGCCCTCCAGTTCCCCCTTGTTTTGATGTAAGTTTATCCTGCTTTAAAACTGGTGATCATTCTTGACATTCTTCCTTTTGCCCATAAAAAAGGTTTTGAACCTATTCCTCAGCAGAAGCAATAACTGCTAGGAAGCACTGGAAGTATTTTGGTGTTTTGCATGTGTTTAACTCCTACCTAGTCCCACCCACCACCACCACCACCAACAANAAAAAAAAAGCTGCTGTTAGGTTGCTATAGATTTGGCAGATCTTTAATAAATGGTGGTGCAGGATACATTCTTCCTTTCTCTTTCTAAGAGCCTTTTCTTCTTTTTCCATTTTATTTTTGGATTATGTGTGCAATATTCAATGTGTACTTTTTACTGTGGCAGCAGTTACAGTCAGTGAAGTAGTGAGGACTTCATGAATTATAGATAACTGTTATATCCAAGAATCTTGGATGAATAACATATTATTGAATAAAATTCAAGTCAGAAATGTGCTCTAATAAATGAATTTAAGTCTTGTATCTGCCAAGGATGTGAAATACCATGAAAATACAACTAAAATAACATTAAGAAATCAGTCTACAAGAAAGTTTGTAAAAAGGAAGGTGCACTTACTAGAGGGAAGATACTTTGCTGCTGCTATTTTGTCCATTACTTTTGACAGTGGTGGCAGTGCAGTTGAAATTAGTGTAGTTAGTATAGTTACATAATTGTTATTCCTATGTGTCTCAGCCTGAGATGAGACTGTTCACTGCCCTAGAACTATATAGTACCCAGGGCTCCAGTGCAAGGCCTATTCTCACACATATCCTCACATGCTAATAGCTCTTTTGAGATATTTATTACAGAGCTCACTGAGTTTAGGGATGTTTGTGTTTGTCTTAGTCAAATCCTAGCCATGGAAAATTAGTAATTAGATATAGGTTACTACTGTGATTTTTAGCTGCACAGTTTGTGCAGGATTAAAAAAATGTGCAAGTTGTGATGGTCTGTTGATTGTGTGGGAACATGAAAAGAGAGGACTGTTTGAATGTATCTGTGGCTCAAATGATGACTCAAAACAGATGTGACCTATTATTAGTGATTTCTGAGTAAAATTGCAAACAATAATATACGAACATGAAAACTAAGACACTGAGTTACCAAGTGATGATTTCTTTCCCACTGGATATTTGTAGGAAAAACTATAATCAAGGCTGAAAATTTTATTATATGTTCCTTTTATTTATAAGTCTCTACAAATTTATTCATGATGTTGAAAGAGGCAGAACAGAATTAAAACAAAGATATTTATAAGGAAAACAGAAAAATCTCAAACCCATATATATTATACAACCACATGTAGGACAGTTACTAGGGAACTAGGTAGACTGAAATGAAGGAATGTATGCTTTTCTGGATTCTGTTACTGCTGCTCTGATTCCATATTTAATGCTTTCATAAATTTTTAATGTTTTCCATGGGAGGACTTGCCTTAAGGCTGGTTCACTCACCAAAGTGGCAGCATGGTGTGTAAAATGACCTCTTGCCCATGGCTGGTTGCAAGAACAACAGCACTTTGAAATTATGCCTCTGGGAAAGTTATAATGGTTTTTCAGATTTTCAGAGGATTTGTAGAAGCAACTTGTACTCAGCTTCTTGGCCTGACCATCCTCAGGTGGTATCACCCACTTCATTTTAAACTGGCCTGCTGGAAAAGCACACATATGTCATTTACTCAGTTTTTGTTCTGCTACCCAGTTTATCTGGGAGCTCTTTGCAGAAGGCTAAATTGGGTGAGTTTTTGCATGATATACCCTGTGTTTGTATAGCTGGGAAATGACTCACACCTCGCAGCTGCACCAGCTGTTAGCTGGCTGTAAAAGCTTAAATGTATCTTGCTGCATTTGAATCTCAACTTTTGCAACTTCCTGCTGTATCAACAATTTTCTGGTGGAGGTCTCAAACTCTTGGTGTATTTTCATTGTCATTACTATAAAATAATCGGCAGTCCCCAGATGAAACTATGTACATCTGCTTGAAGCATAACCCTGTGCTAAACAGTCTGGCTGCATGCACATTTTAATGCTATCAGTAATTATTACATTGTTTTTGGGAGAGAGGCAAGTTACCTTGGTGAAAGATTGAATACCATGAGAATCTGAGTACATATGCATTTGTTGAAGTCTTTGCAGTCAGAATAGTTTAACATTTTCCCAACTCACATCTCAGAAGTTTTTTTCTTTTTATATTTAAAACATTGCAGTAGTTAAAACATTGAAACAAGTATGATAAAACCTTTCAGTTGGCTGATTACTTAAATGCTGGATGGAATATTTATTTTGAATGTTCCTTTGTTAAACTGTTGTACTGTTTCTGTTTTTTATAGGGAATAATAAAATTCTCTATAATTTTGCAACTGTATCTTCAACAGCATCAGTGAAATCTGTACTAGAAAGCAAGGTCTCTCTCTTTTTTATATACACACATTTTATTTTGGTGAGGAAAACCGCTACAGATGTACAAGAAATAAGACCATCTAAAAAAAATTTGAAAAGAGCAAGTACAAAGATTAATTTTCAATGCTTAATTACATGCAAGCTCAAACAACTGTTTTTGAAAAGTGTAGCTGTATATGCCCAGTCAAGCATTATTCCCATGCAGAACAACCATATCTACCATTGTTATTTTATAGGCAAAATAGCTGTGAACAAAAGGTGGTGGTGGGTTTGTTTGGAAAAAGAGGTTTTGAGCTGCCTATATTTATAACACAGATCTAAATACAAAAGTACACCCTGACATTANCAAATTGGGAAATATGTTATTAAAATTATTATTATTAAGCTACTAGTGTATTTTTTATTATTTTCTGAATGTCTGTACAATGCTATATCAAGTGATTACACAGGATTTTACTGGAATGAATCATAAGCTTTATATGTGATTCTAACCATGGTTATTTAATTTTTTTGTTGAGATAATAAATACTGAAACCCTAAATTATGACACTTAATCTCATTTTTATAACACTAATTTTTAAAAATCCACCATGAAATAAAACTATGTAAAATGAGTAGTTAATTTGCTTTTGCAGATTCATTTTGGAAAACTATTTTCAAGCCAGAATCCCTGTCTGCACTAGGTAGATATAGCAGTAATTTATTCCTGGATGTGTTAATGAAAATAAATTTAAAAGCCCTTCTCAAAATGTCTTTTTCAACCTTGGAATAAGTTAAATAAAGTCCCTTAGCTAGTCATAAACCATAAACTTGTGTAGCCTTGGTGATATATGTTCTGTCAATGAGTCAGACTCCTCAGCAATGGAATAATTATCCTGATCAATAAAGCAAATTAGGAATAAAAGATGGAGTGTAAGAGAAAGATGCTGGGTGGGACAGTGAATTTGATGTTGGTATTTCACTTGTTTGATCTTGCTTTCATACAAAACCTCAAAACACTAAAAAATAAAAATGCTAAGATTATCTTCTGTTGAACAAATTTTATTTCTAATCTTAAATAAATAGTCATGGTAAGTCAAACCAGAAAGGTTGCACTCAGAAGACCTCCTGAAGTTTAATGGGACTTAATGTTCTGATGCTGAAATGCGGCAGCCAGCACTGACAGCCTTTGTAAGCTCCTCCCAAACTTGAAGATAAAATGCTGTGGTGTATCAGGTATGTCAGAGGTGAGAAGCCTATTCTAGAGGAGTCATATGGATTGGTGTGGGGATTTTTGCTGCTCAGTATCTGATCATTACACTTAAGGAGCCTGGAAAAAAAAGAAAAAAATCTATTGAGTAATTTGCACCCACTGTTACACCTGCACATGAGGAACAAAGAGCTGTATTTCAGTCCACCAGTTTACAAGGTTGCCATAATTGTATTTAAAGTTGGTGTTTGTGAGGAAAAAGCTGCGCAGTTTAGTGACAGTAGGATATTTAAAGTTATTTGACTATTTACTAAGCAAATTAAACACAAACACACGGGAAGTATCAAAGGCACAGCATCACCTTACTAGAGAGAATAAAAAATGCTCAGTTGGCTCCTCCTACAGCCAGCCAAAGGGAGCAAAAGGTGTGAAACCCCCCAGGATGACATAAGGACAGAAATGCTCTCCATAGAGAACTATTTACACTGACAGCTTAAAGACAAATAGGATTTGCTATGGGATGCATGGGGCAGAGCAATTTGTAGTGGGTCTATCATAAATTCGGGGATTTTATGGAAGGGGATTTTGGTGTGTGTAGTGTACTATGGGAGGCTTAGAGAAAAGAGCAAAGGGTTGGAAAAGGAAGGATCCAGGTGGGTTGGGGTGAACTGGCATGGGAAAAGAGAGGGGCAAGGAGTAAATAGGTCTGGTCATGTTTGAACACCTTGCTGCTTGGTAAACTTGTGTGACAGCTCTTGTACTTGAACTGCAGTTTGTCCTATGTTCTCATTAAATCCTCTGTTCTTTGACTTTCTCAAGAGGAGTAGTGAAGGGGGAAGAGCTGATTTCTGCTTTCTGGTGGCAAGCATCAGGACACAAAGAGATGAAACTAAGTTGTGTCAGGGAAAGTTCAGACTGGATGTTAAGGAAATGTTCTTCACTGAAAGGGTGGTTGGTTGCTGGAACAGGCTTGCCAGGGAAGTGGTCATGGCACCAAAGTTGCCAGAATTCAAGAAATGTCTGGATGATATTCTTGGTCTTATGATTTATTTTTAGGTGGTCCTGCAAGTAGCAGGGAGTTGTACCCAATAATCTGCATGTGTCCCTTCCAACTTGTGCTGTTCTATGAATTTATGACTCTAATTAATAACTAATTCAAATTAATTTAAGAAAAACCAGAAAGATTACCTTGCAAGTTAATGTTAAACCATTGTAGTAAGGAAGGATTTCAAAACTGGCTCTGATGACTTATTGTGAAAATGTTTTCATCATGATCTATCCTTCAAAATTTAGAAATCTTCGGGTTTAGGCTCCCACTCTGTCCTGTGGGGAAAGCAACACTTTCAGAGTGATCCATTCCATCCTAAAATTAATCTCCATCTCGAGGTGTGTTTCTCTCTAGCAGACAGTGGAGCCTGGATGACTGATATTAGGAAATTAATCTCACTCAACTAAAGGTAGGTAAAATGAATCCCATCTAAATGACAACTTGAAGCTATTATAATTTAGGAGAGGACAGGAAATGTTATCATTTCAATGGAAAACAGGCTGGCTGTCCACAGCATAATAAAAATAATCTTAATAGGACATTGACATTAGATGAATAATTTCAAAGGCAGATCATGTTTACTTTATTGTTTCAGATCACTTCAAAATTGTGCAGTTGAAACAAATCTTTTGATTATCCCTACTTTCTGTGCCTTGGAGCACTTTCTGTGCTTTACTGTGGAGCAGCATTTTTTTCTCATGGGGCTGAACCAAAAGATGCAGTCCAATTTGGACTGCAGACCAGACTAGAGTTAGTCTAGAGTAAGTCCTTTATAAATGTAGTCCAATAAAGATGCATTAATGCTAAATAATGTCTCTTCAAATCAGCCTGAAGGCAGGGGGTTGTCACAAGTTGCAGAAATACAAAAAAGTCCGTGCTGCTGCCTTCACTTTTTGTATAGCAGACTTATATATATTAATATCAAAAGTGGCAAGACACAGTAACAGTACAAAAGGAAAATCCATCAAAATGTTTACTTCAGCTGTCTCATACATTACTCATGCCTAAGAAACAAGACATACAAATGCTTCCATCTGCTCTTACATCTTTTTTTCCGCTAACATCAACTTTTCTATATGGCAAGAAAGCTTTAAGTCATTGTGAATGAGCTGTTTTGTTCAAAAGAGATTTTTAAGACCTAATATTTTCACTCTAGAACACTATACTTAGGCAGTTAATTTATTTCTCACACTGTTAAAAGTGACAAATCTATACTCCATACTTAGCATTTAATGCCAGTTTATAATATATTCCTCATCAACATTTGGAAGTTTGGAAAAAGTACTCATGATTCACATTTCTGACCACAATAGAAAGGATTCGATTAAATGAAAAATACATTTTAAAGTGACTGTAAAAGCCCCACATATTTAGAAACAGATGGTGTTTTTCTACATATGTGCCCAAGTATTTGAGCTTTGATTTTCTACATGTTAATACATGCCTCAGGATGACTCCTGGTGCAAACACCCAGTCCAATCTCTCTCTGACTTCTGCTCCTAACCATATTTCAGAAGATTTTCAAGTTGCAAGTTGCTAATATCCTGTAAGGAAGAAGCAAATGACATTGTTATGCAGCTGTTTTGGGTAAATTTTTTTCACTCCCAGTGGTATGCAAGATAAAGCTGCTTGGCTGCAATATGCATTTCCAAATTTTAGCAAAGTTGTCATAGAATAGCTCTGGCTGTTCTATAGACTATATTTAATCATGAATCCATCTCTATCTTCTGCCTTTTTTTCCTCATGTGTCTTGTATTCTGTTAGAGGTAACTATGCCCTCAGGGGTCTGGGTTTGGGCAATTCCTCCTGTATCAACAAGGCTGGTGCAGTTCTGTCTCCCTAGGCTGAAGTGAGGCTGAGCACATATTCCTAGCAGTTGCAAACACCCCCTCCCCTGCCTAAACTGTACCTGAGACCAGACACATAGACTGAAACAGACAGAGAACGGTGCTTTTATCTTCACCCTCATAAACACAGGACTCCCACATCCATGTTAGATGACTTTGTTAGAGGAGTCACTTCCATCTGAGCAAGACTGGAGTTTGCCAGCTGCAACATGCACACACATACACATCATGATTCTCAGGTAGCTGGTGTTGCACACAGCCAAACCATCATCAAAACATCCCTCAGAACCATGATCCGGTTTTCGAAAGCACTTTGATGATATTCACAACTCTCACTGTACTTCTCTGCTGTCCAACTGAGCATTAGCTAGGGTTCACACAGACACACAGAGGAAAGAGAGTATAGTGTCACTGTATGAGGACCCTGTCAGCCTTCTTTTCTCTAGGCTGAGCAAGTCAAGAGACCTCAGACACTTCTCATAAGTCTTGTCATTGAGGCCTTTCTCCACCTTGTCTCTACTGCCCTGGACACACTCTGATACTTTGATGTTCTTCTCATATCGATGTACCAAAACTGCAGATATCCTTCATGGGTTTGGGAGTGGGTTTAAGGTATGGCTGCAATTCCCTGCATCAAAAAGAAATATTGCTGAATCGTGAAGATGCTTTCTAATCTTCCATCCTCACCCTAACCCCAGTGTTGCTGTAGGGGTTGTTACATGTTTCTTGCATGTTTTTGAAATCAGTCCCTTCAGAAAAATGCATTGTAGTACATTAATTTTCTTCCATAGCAGCTTTGTCTGGTTTGGAAGATGCTTGCTTAGTGAGAGAATTTGAAGTGTGTTTCCCACATATGCTCATATATTATATCTTGTTCATACTAAGTACTTCTCTAAGAACAATATATAACCCCATTAAATACAACCTGTGATAAAAGATGGATTATCTCAAAGGTGTAATTCTTTTTCTGTTATTTCAATGATACACCACCTGTCCTCTTGTGTTATCTGCAGCTTTTAAATGTGAAACTGCTACTACTGGCCACAAAAAAAGGAAAGCTATGACTTTGCAAAATGCAGAGGAGTGTTACAGGAATGACTATTAAATGATATGAACGATAGGAGAAAAATCACATATTTACAATTTGTCCGTGTAGTTAGGCAGGGAATTATTGTGGAACTGCAATGTTCCACTTATATGGGTGACTGTACAGGGGGAGGAAGGCTGTGCAAGAAAATAGCTAGGAAATCTAAAACAACTGTAGAATCCATTAATTACAGATCACATAACTTGAATAGACATCTCAGAGGAATTGGTACACTCAGCACATATGATAGAAGTTATAAGAATATTTAAAAACTGAGTTTAGTTAGTGATTATTGCTTTAATAAGGTTTTGCATTATAAATATTCTGCACATTATATCTTTGATTATTTCATCTACCTCCTTCTTTTTTTTTTTTAAAAAAAATGTATGTTAACCATTTTGACCTTTTGTTTCCTCCTTGTGTTGAAGTGTTTCTGAGAATGCCTCACTTCAGCAGCCTAATGGTGATGCTGGTTACATTCCTTCCAGAGACATAACACACAGAACATGCAGGATACAACACTTTGCTGAGCTATATGTCATCTCAACAAAATTACTAGATTTTTCATCTGTGATCAAAATGACCTAATTAAACATGTTAGCAGTCACAGGGGGTTTGAACGGCTAGTAAAACAGCTTTATGCTTTCTTCCAGTAATTTAGCTAGAATAATTATTTGTCTGATCAATAGAATGGACCCATGGAGGGAAAGTAAATGTCAAGTGTTGATCTACTTTTTCTGTATATTTCCACAGTGAAAGTATGCTGCATTTTTAAAACATCTTTGGCTCTCTCACAATAAGCAGGCAGCAGACAGCAGTTGGTCCATGTTAACTTGAGAGGGGAGCAGCAGAGGTCAGATTTCAATGACTAAAATCTTCCTTTCT